>JAUELO010000075.1:2371138-2383938 GCA_032357855.1 Amphibolips quercusostensackenii | reverse complement strand
GTTGAACTTATGTAGTAGGGCTATTCCATGCAAACATGGACATGAGACTGAGAAATTCAAATAATTCCTGCATGATAAATAAATAGTTACACTGTAAAAAGGAGTTATGCTGAAAATCCCATTCAAACGTAATTTAACCTATCGGTCTTTCAGAACTTGACTGTGAATAAAGTAGTAAATTAACGAGACCCTTATACTATTCAACACTGTGCTAAAATTAAACTGAGATGAACATTGTGATAAAATCGTAGCCGCGCTTCTTTGACAGTCGACGTGTAAAATTGCAGCGTATTACACTGGAAACTATTAAACCTATATAATACGTCGTAAAGATACATAGAGCATTGCATTTACATGAGACTGTGAATTTACAAATAAGAGCATATTTACCATTTTTCTGTGTGATTAAAATTGACGGAATGCAGAAGTGGTTGAAAGAAAGCGAAATGATATGCAGTATGTTATTGCCACTGATGGAGACGTGTTTCGGGTCTGATCGACAAATCCTGCAAAACCCTGAAGTCGCGAGCAGTCGAGCAAACAGCAGCAAGCTGTCAGGCAAACAAGCGCCTAGACTAGCAGACAAAGGACGCGTCATTGCGATTTTTTTACGGTGGATTTCACGGCTTTTATAAAAGAATAGATTTCTGAGTTTTTGGTTATTCCACCTTCATTTGTTTATAATATATTTTTTAATATATGAGGCAGAAAATTTACAGTTTCAGGTTAGCCCTAAATAAGTGAACTGCAATGTTCACGGAACGTCAGCAAGATGCATAGCACAAAGTTTTTCGACGCGCGTGGTTGTGAATTTACACGCAGTGTATTTTTTTCCGTAACCTTTGTTTTTCCACGCAAGAGTCTCGCACATTCACGCACTCTTGTAGAATCACTGAGTATTATATGGGTCATTAGGTTTTCAACGTAGTACGATGTAAAATAACACATAATTTTTTTAAATTGTATAAGAAAGAAGGGATCAGTATTTTTTAAATGTGAAAATGATATTGAAAAAAAATGTTAATATCATATTTTAAAATCAGTAAATGTGGCAAGAGTGATTTATCTTCTAGAGAAACGTTACTTATGTATCACGTAAGTACATTTCATGATCAAATACAATTAATTTCTTATGAGGTATTCATAATGTAGCGATCAGAAAGCACATTTGATCAAGTTTAGAGCCATGTCATGTTTTTAATCATTTAATAACCTAACTTAAAAATTGCACCAATTCGTGCTTGTACATCACGTGAAAATGTGTATTGACTTTGTCACAACGCTAGCAGTTCATCATATAAATTTGTAACTGCGTATACAAAACTAACTTTTTGTTCTGAATATTTGTCTTTATAGCTATTTTTGCGCTCAGACCCGTGTGCGAAAATTTCGTGGCGCTCTACTGCTTCTGTCTAGTCCGCATTGAGTCGACACTGGCGCGCCACAGGCTAACTGTCTAGTGGATGGACTTGGATTTAACGCTGGGATAGACTAGTTTCTAGACAGATAGTCTATTTTGATGAAAAATAAAAACCAATTGAATAATAAAATTATTTTTTATTACATTAAAGTCTAATATATAGATTTTGCAGTTAATTAAAAATAAAAAATAAATGCTCGTACACAAAAAAATGAAAAAATTAGTTTTCGCAATTCTTGTACATACGCGGGGTGTCGAACTTTTGATGTAACTTCATATTATGTTGCTGTATTCTTGTTCCGTCGTCTTAACACACTCAGCCATCTGAAAGTTAAATTTTTTTTTGTCGGATATGAATTTCAATTCATCACAACGTAATATTTATCATAATAAAACATTAACAAAATTTTCAAACATTAAAAATGCTTTATTTGTGAATAATTCATTAAAAATAATAAAGTTTGTATGATTATAGTTTTAATTGAGCTAAGATATAATTATTGGTCATTATTTTAAATACTTATCACTTTAGGCTTCATTATTATTCACGCATTCAATTAATAATTGAAATAAATTAAATAATTCGTTAACGTTAAAATTTGATTTTCTGGATTATTATAAATATAAAACATACCATTGTACATAGACACATATTATAATTATCACAAATTTAATATAAATTTATTATAATTTTACTGTATACAATACAAATGAAAGGAAACGTTTTTAAACATTCTTAAAAAAAATCGTTGCTAAGAATACAGTTCGTATATTAAGATTTCAATCTCGTTCAATAATTATTGTTTACTATCATAATTATTACTTTTAATTGATATTTATGAATTTTTTTATTCTATTAGTTATTTTAATTAATACTAGATCATTTGTGCAATTATGTATTGTAATTTCCTAAATCTTTTATTCCAAAATTATTATTCTCTGAATTCACTTCTATAATTTTTTTTTGAGCTTGAGCGGTGATTCTGTCTAAAAAAAAAACTAAAATATAAGTAGTCTTTATACATTTAAATTCGTAACGAACTCCTAGATAGCGCCAAGACTAGGACTAGACAGCAGAAAGGTTTGAATCAAACCAGTAGAAAACTAGACAGCGCCAGCATAGCGCCAGGATAGTATTCCGTGAATAGACAGGCTTGAGAAAAACTGGATAGGTTTTAGCATGATTCAAGACTGCCACGAAATTTTTTCACACGAGGACTCATAGTTTTTTAGTTATGGATACTCGTTTATTGGTGTGATGAACAAATACATTTGATGCACTGATGCGTTACTAGGCACCGCGCTGCGCAATATAAAACAATGCGAAAAGTGACCCAGTAAAATATATTTTTATGACACATGCATGATTTCAGCTCTTTTTGACGCACATAATGCGACGCTAAAGCTCTACCTTTTAATCCCTAGATAGTGAAAAGAGACGTCAGGGGTAAACAATAAAAATTATACTTCTATGACCTCGCATTTTACGCCAATCAGCCCAATACAACTGATTAAATTACCGTAAATTTCAGAAAATTTCTTTGCAATCATGCTTTCTTTATTCGAAATCTACTATGGGCTAAAATCGCGACCATATTTTGAGAAGCGCCTAAAATTAACCACTTGTTATGAAAAATGTCGTATGCGCAAAGGGGGATATGCACTTTTTCGACTTGTACTGAAAACATACACTCATCTAAGGCTACCTATTTAATCAGATATTCTATTGAGTTCCTTAAGGAAAGTTCAAGTGCTTTTTAACACTCTACCAAAGTTTAAAGACAAAAAGCAGTTTGTAATGTATTGCAAACTTTTCATTAAAATTTTTGTTCAATTTATATTTAGTAAATGTTGTATTTCTTTTATCCTCCAAGTTAACGCTTCGTTCAGATTTCAGGCAAAACAGTTTAGAGGACCAAAAGTAGTTTCCCCAAATGCCCCGTTAGAAGAACATCAGTAATTAAAGAAATAGCATAAGAAGATGGATTCATAATTATTGATCCAAAGGATTTCCCTAAGAAACAAGCACACACAACTAGTACACTAGTTAAAGTACAGGAAGCTGTAGTGCAATTTTTCCAGTTTTATTAGAAATAACTTGACTGCCACCCTGTATTAAAGACAGAGAAATAATTAAAACAAAGGATCTAAATGTCAGAATACTGCAAACTTGAAGACATTTGTATATAGTTTCAATCACTTTGCTCACGAGGTGTGCATTTTTAAGATCCACGAGAATATGTACCTTCTTATCAATGCCTTGCAGCATCAGGAAATCGCACACCTTGTGTGCGTCACGATTAGTATTTGTGTATCGCGCTAGAAAGATGGACTGTAACTTTCGTTTTTGATCACTATTAAATCAAAAACTCATAGCCATATGTTTTTGTGGTCCCTACAGTATCTAACTATGCGTATTAAATATTTTTTAAAAAGAATAATTTGCAGAATTTTTACCAAAAATACAATGGAATGAAAGTTCATGTTCTAAAAGCGTCCGTGCGTCACGGTACTTTCTCTTATACAAAAAATACGTATCAGTAATTAAATGTAAAAAATATGAAGGCTTAGAGATCGTTTAAATAATATATACAAGAATTTTTATTAAAAAATTAATTCAAGAACGTACAATGACACTAGAAGATGTACAACAGTAGAAAGTGACGTACAAACGACTGTGCATCACGCATGGAAATGCCCAGTAATTTTTTCAAAAAAATTTTGTATCACGGTAGAATAAAATTTTAGAAATTAAAACTTATGAAATCAGTGTTTGAGCATCATTATAATAGAAAAGGAGAGTTGGAAAAGCGGATGGACTAGTCATACCGTAAATTCGGCATGACTGACCAAGTCTATCAAGAATATTGTTAGGATTATTGATAATATATCAATTTTTCATCTAACTTTTAAGTTTTTGTCTTTTCGTTTATAATTTAACGTATATAACGTATAGAACGTATATAACGTATATATTTAATTTTTATAATTTATAATTTAACGTCCTTTCGCATATAATTATAACATTGGTCACGATTGTGACAATCTTAGAATTTCTGAAATTTATTTTTTTCGACATACTGTTGACTACACAGTTTTTAAAATTATAAAGTCAGTTTGAGATTAAGTTAATGCATTTGTTATTAATTTAATCTGTTACGGGGTACAATTAATACATTCTTGAAAAATTGATAACCGTACGATTTCAACAACTAAAATCTAATCTGACATCACATATTAGATACATAAGCCTAACAATATTCTTTTCCGTAACTTTTTATCAATTAAGTCAATACCAAAAATAAAAACTTTTTATATAATTGTTCCTTCTGCAAAAATTAAAAAGCTTAATTTATAAATATATTTTCAAATATCATATTATCCTCTAAATTTATCAAATATGAAAACATTTCGGTAGATTTAAAAATCAGATAACTTCCATTTCCGTTACAGGGAAAAAATTGTTCAGCTGAACCTGCAATATTTTTGCTTGGTCTAGCGACAGATATTATCAGAAATCAAGAACAATATTGGTGAAATTATGAAATCAGGAATTTTCTGTTAGTATTATTATTAATGAAACACGTAATTTCATAATTAAAACAAAGATATAATATAGCTAAATTAAAAATGGTTAAATTATAAATATGGCGCTAATGAAATACGATTAATTTTGATGGAGGTTCGAAATTTATAATTTGTTAAACGATTTAACAAATTATAAGGCCGGGTTTAAAATGAAAATGAGTTTAATTAATAGCAGAGCTAGTTTATCAACGTTTGTAATGTTTAAGAGTTGGATTGAAACATATTTTATTTTTCAATATTTCTTACTAACTAACGTCACGTCGCTGATCAAAAGATATAAACATTTTTTAATTAAGGTTGCAGATGGCGGTTTAAAAATCAAGAATTACTATATTAACCCTTAATGTTATCCCTGGGGTCTTTTATAACCAGCCTTTTTTGTAAAAAAATATTTTTTTTTCCAGTTTTTTTTTAGTTTTTAATCTTTTTTCGTATGTTAATTAAAAAAAATATATATTAATTAGTTTTATTTTATAAAGGATATGAAAAAGTATACCCAAAAAATTTTCGTGCAAAAATTTTAAAAATCCTTGTTACAATAAACAAATTTCTGCTGGGGTCTTCAGCGACCCCCTCATTCTTTATGTTATCACAGAGAGGGGATAACTTTAAGGGTTAAAATATATTTTCATTTTATTGATCTGATTTCTTCACATTTATCTATTTGAACTACAAATTAGTTCGGTGTACTTCATCAATTAAAACTCCCTAGGCAAAATCAAAGCCTATTTGTAGTAGTACGTATGCACCGTGTTTAGTTTTTTCTTTACAATCCTAAGCGATTAGAAACTGTGTTAAGCTGATCTAGATACTATGAAATGCAACTGCGTCGCTACTTGGATTGTAAAAGAATACTGCGCAGCCACGTACGTGGCAGAATAATACCACGCAGCGCTATGTATAGTATAAAACTACTGCGCAGTCCTAAGTGTAATAGAACTGCACTACCCAGTGTTAAGAATTTTCTGTGTAGTCCTGCGCTATTAGGTACTGTGTTAGTCTGTTTTAGATACTATGAAATCAAACTATGCAGTAAAATATTTCGTATGTCTACGGCACAGACATAAATGCTTCAGAAGTCTACTACACAATCTCGCTTATAGTGAAAGAATGATGTGCAGTTGTTTACAATGTATAAAAATACTGCGCATTCCTAAACATAAAAGAGTTGTACTGCGCAGTGTTAGGTAATTGTAAACTGTATTAAGCTGTTATTGACACTTCAAAATTCAACTGCATAGCTGCGTATATTCTAAAAGTATACTGCGCAGATATGAGTGTGGCAGAGTAATATAGGTTTACAGATTCCGATAACTATTATTGTAGATTAAATTTTATTAGAAAATAAAATGTGTATTCTTGATTTAAAAATTTTTTTAAATTTATTAACTATATCAACTGTTATAATTTCTAATTGTGATGTGAATTAGAAAATATCTAATGATACCCGTAATACTCTTATTTTATTTCAATAAAGGCTGACAATACATGGACCTATACTACCTAATGGATTTTTTCATTGATATAAGGAAAGCTAAAATTTAAAAGCCATTTTTTAAACCTAAAATTGAAGACATTAGCAAAAGCAGTACGATTTAAAAATTTAATTAGACTATATTATTGATACGACTCTCCATATCAAGTAAATTCTGTTACTAGATGACTGATTGCTTTTTTAATCGGAATTATACTACTAAATCTACTAATTTTGGCATTCAAAGTTGAAGATAATTTAGACTAATCTGTAATTAAACAAAATAATAGATAAAATAAGTGATAAAACAATTAAATTGTTGCAGTACAAAACTACATATCTAAAAAAATCTGTATTTTTCAGGGACACGAAAAAACATTCTTTATAATCGAAATCACTGAGAAATCACAGAAAAAGATATCTAGTTTACAGGAAATAAACGTAAAAGTTGACAATCTCAAAGTGGCACTGAACACAAATTGAAATGACTGGGCTGCGGATTGCGATAAAGAAAGTGAACTTCTACTATATTTAAATAAAAAACTACAACATAATCCCGAGATATTAAGTTTATGAGTCTTGATAAAGAAGTTTTATTTTTCTCATAACGAATTGCAAGTAAATAGTTCGAAAATTTTTAGCTTACGATTTCTTAGGTTGTAAAAATCGGATTTATCAGCGATTAAAAGTAGAATATTTAATTCCTTACAAAAATAAAAACCTGCTTCCGCGGTATTAGGACGTTGAATGAGAATAATGAATTCTTGATACAAGAAAATTATTTTGCACCCAGCAGATCAAAAATTAGTGCGACGGTTTTGCACGGTAACAAAGTTTTTTTGTTGAAAGGCCTATTGAGAAAGAAGTTTTGTTTTCCAAAAACGATACGAATTTCAAGAAATGTTAATACTTAAGGTATAAGAAAAAATTATTAATACGCTATAAATACTATCCTAAAATTTTAATTAAAATTTAAAGGAAAAAATTTGGTTTACTACTACATTAAAAAATGAGAATTTGAACAAATCCTTTTAACACAATGATTTCTTAAAAATTTGTTATAAAATAAAATCGTTTTCGGAAAACTGTTGGTTAGCTAATACTGCACGGCCACATTTCAATTATATCAGAATATATTCTTGAAGAGTTTGTCGGACTATATATCAACTTAAGCTACTGCTTTTTTTTTTAATATATCAGCGTTAATGCTGATTCCTATATAGAATGAGATACGTCGTTTGGTTAATTGTTTATTAAAGAGCAAAGATTTTTCCAATATTTTTATAGTGATATTTTTCCATCTACATAACTGGATTTTTTCATTTATGTTACTGTTACGATTAACCTGAAAGTTTGTTTTTACCGCACTTTCAAGTGTGGTAGAAAAGCGCTGTTCATCAACAATTTCATGAAAAGGTGAAACATTGTGATGGCAAATAGAACGTAAACGAACTCATGCCACATTTTCCATGCTATGAGGGCTCCCTTTATAGCAAAACATACGGTACATACGAACGTGCGTGGCCAACATGCAGGTTATTTCCCAACGTTAATAGTTAAAGCTAATGCCAGGGGCTCAGACTAATGGAAATTTCGCGGAATCTCTGATCCCGAACTATGCCAATCCCTGCAGCATCATGCTGCACGAAGTAGCAGTGGGATTCTAAACCTGATTTTCGTACAAAAACGTTTTGCTAATACAATTTTCTAAAAATCCATAGAGCTTTGAGTGCAAGTCAGTAAAGGATGACACAAATGTTTTTTTCCTTTCAGATAGAAAATAAAAAAATTCTAACGAAACAAATGACAAACTGCTTTGAACAGAGGCGCGAAAGGAGAAAAAGAACACCGAAAGTGATGACAAATCCCACGAATCTTATTGTGAAGAAAAATGAGAATCCTAACATCCATTTTTACCTTGCAAGAGGATGGGCTTTCCATACTGAACCGCAGATTTTCAGATTTTTCATTACATGCGAGATAAAAGTGACATACGTGCAAAGATAAAGTGAGGTGATTCTGGTTCCGCGATTGTTATCTCCACAGAAAAGGTAATACAGAAACGAGAATTTTTACCTGTCATCGAGAACTTATTATATTGATTAACGTACTGAATTTGTACTTACTTGATAGCGCAAAATGTCTACTTCTAACAGGTACCTCTGAAAATTAATTCTAGCACCAAGTTTCCTTCAAATAAGCACGACACCGCTGAGTTCGCGATTGTTTGTAGAAAAAAGCAACGGCTAGAGTGCCAGCATAATCTAGGAGACAAACAAAGCTTGTACACGCTTATTTGCTCCGCGTTCAGAACGCATATGGAATAAGATTAATTATAATATCTGGATCTAAATGAAAACCAGCTGCTGCCTGCCTGCTACCTAATTTTCTAACTGTGGTGTCAAGTTTGCATCACAATGAAAACAGTGTTAATTAAAAGGCGGTAGACGACAAATACAAAAAGCTTATCACCCTCATAAGCCAATCACAGTCACTGAAAAGACATTTAGTGAATTACATGTTTCAATATTCTTCAATATTCTTTAGAAACTAGATAAAGAAGAAGCATAATAATGAGGGTCTTTCAGATTGTTTTAATGATAAGAGAAACATATTTAACAAATAATTATGATCTAAGCTAAATATCTATACCTCTGGGATTTGAAAACACACGATGTGTTATGAGAATACAAAATCTGCCTGCTTTGGGCGTTTGTAGGAGCTTTACAGCAAGAACTATTGAAGTTATTCTTGTTCGTGAGCAACTCCCTGAAAACAGATCGCGTTTATTACGAACCATAGAACAACAAAGCTCATCCGAACCAGCTTGAGGTAAAGACCCATTACGTGAATGGCAGATTTTGTTTGACTGAAATGGTAAAGAGAAATTGTAAAATTATATTGAACCGGACTCATGTTGCAGACTAAATATATTCAGTGTTTTTTCTAAGAATAGAAATTGGAAGAAACAGATGAAATTAGGAAATTATGGGATATAGTCTACATCCAGCATACATTTTCTATTGGTTTTGAAATTAAGGAAATACATATAAAAAGAATCGACCAAAAAAACGTCTAAATTCATGTTTTAAGTTTTCCCTCTATGTGCAATCAATACTAAATATAGGAGAACAACAGAGTAATGAAAATTAATGAGTAATTCAAATTACCCATTTAATTGCCTCAGAGGTTTTCATGTGTTACAAAATATCCGTCGCAGCTTCGAATGTGATGACATGCAAATTTTTGTCTCTCTCAATGAAACATTGGTAATTTATGTAAAATTGGTGAGTTTTATGACGCGCAGTATAGATATTCATTCTAATTCTTATTTTTTATTCCAAAATTCATAAATTACTTTTACAATAAATATTTACAATATATCCAAAATATTTGAGATTTTTGAAAAAACGATTTAAAAAAATATGCTGAACATACTATTGTTCTCGAGCAATTTGACTTTATGATAAAATATTTAATTATTCATATTTACCAACAAAGTAACCAAGTTAAGCATTTTAATTAAATAAATATTATCAACAATGGGCTACTTTAGAACGATTTAGAAATTTGGTAAACAAATATCCATGGAACCCACGAGATAAACCAAATTCAGGAAAAACACAGAATAAATGACGTTATGATCCGAGTCACGCTGCTTTTCAAATTTGTTGTTATTACATTAAGTATTTCTAAAAATGTATTCATATATTGAACTTACTTGTTGTCAAATCAAGAAATAGAATTTCAATAAATGTCAAGCATATCTTTAAAAGAATTTAAAATGCGAAAAATAGCGATAATAATTAGTTCTTACTATAAATGTAAAGAAAATGGCTGATAACTTTTAGGGAAGAAATACTGTTCATATAAGAAATCAGTATGAGTTGAATACCAGTACGAACTGAATAATAGGAAAAAGGTTACTGGGTTTTGAATCAAAAGCTCTGCAGTATTTTTCATGGATAAGAATGTTAAAAACAACTTTTATAATTAGCCATTTTATTACTAACTTGCTATTTTTGAATTCAAAAATTCAAAAAGTTGTTTTTGACACGGCGATGAAAAGTTTGTCCGCAAACAGATTATGATTTTTCAAGGAATTACATTGCTTCCAAAAGTTTTTTACTAGTTTCTTTGATTCGTCAAACTCTTCGCTTTAAAACTGTCTCATGAATAATAGTTCTTCTGATTTTGAATAAAAATATATTTTACGCGCTTTCGTGGGAAGTGCCATTCGGTACGAGGTAAACAAATTATTTTTCTGTTCTGAGGTTGCACAAAGAAACAAGTAACTGCTATCGACCAAACAAACATCGAATAAGTAAGCAAGTGCATGCCTTTTACCGAAAAAAAAAACAAATTAAATTATTTTCAGTTTTTTGTCTATGATAGTTGGTAGCAATAACTGTCATGATTACATGCTAAATATAAAACAGTTTGGAGCTCGTACAAGTTGTAAACTATTTTAGAAAATAATTACTGTACAAGTAACGAAGTGATTTTAAATAATAGTTTTGGATTATTGTTTCATGAATTTATACAACATGTCCATCAAGGACTCATTAGAAAGGCTTAACAGGTGAATATTCACTTCGTACCAGAAGAGTATCGTATGAATAGAACTGTCACGTGCTTAAAAAGTATAATGTATAGGACAATTAGCTAATATAATTCATTTTATGGTATATCTATCTTTTAAATGAATGTTCCAGCTTTGATTTTGTATGTAATACTCTCCCAACATGTTCGTCATTTATTAATATTATGACTTTAAAAATGTTTTCTATTCACCTCGTACTGGTTTCTCTTATGTGCCTGTACAACAATATTTTATGTAGACTTTTTTCGTAATTTTGACTCCCCAAGAAGAATATCCAGAAATAAAATGCTCTATACGTTAGGATTCGAACCCTCAAAAGAGTTTCTATTTGGATACGTCCCGTAAGTACCAGGAAAACAGTACCATTGAGCCAGAGTGTGTAACGAATGTTTAATTATTTGGTCATGTATTTTTCTAAAATTCATTTTTTGATTGAAAATTTTATTATCTGTATTGAATAAGTCTAAAAATAATGCACACGAACAGTTATTGATAAATACTTTTTACTGCAAAGGCCAATTTTTTGCATCTACGTATGAAATATTATAAAAAATTGTAGAATAAAGTTTTCTTAGCCCACTACTACATTTATTGAGTACCGCATATCAGTTGTTTTTTCAGAAGATTTCTAATAAATCTGCAACTTTTTCTGCAAATATTGGGGTATAATATTGACAACAAAAGAAGGTTTTGGTACAGTGAACTTTTATTTAATTTGTTTGGAAAGAGTAAATTAAAAACTTCTAAAAATTGTGACATGAACTTATCAGGTGAATGTAAAATTAAATACAAAAAGAGAAATTAATGAACAACGTCTTGTTTTTATATAAAGAATTTAGCATAGATTAATTTAAACATATATTAAGAAAATTATGCATTATTATTTAAAATATGGGAATCTTATGAGATTTTCGAAATATATGCGGCACGTCTCAATATTAACCGATTCGGCTCAAACTCGGTTAATTGTTTATTGAATTTTTCGTTTATTTTAAAAAAGCAGCGGAAGCATAAAAAGCGTCAAAAGAAACCTCAGTTTAGTAAAAAAATTTATAATAAAAATATAAAATATATAATATATCTTTCTATTATACATGGAAAAACTATCATATCATAAAATACCTTTTTTCATTTAAAAGTTTTTTCTATTTATCCTTTCAATTAAAATCTATATTAAAATAAATTATTTTAGCCATCTCTAAAACCGCAAATCATATTGTTGTACATAAAAGGTTAAAAACATGTTGAAAGTAAATAAATAATAAAATACAATTGTATTTTCCATCGCATATTTTATATTCTGGCAGATTATTCTTTAGTCAAAAATGACAAGGATAAAAGCGGAAAGCGATTTTCGATGGGCGTTTGGGGTTGGCGAAACTTCATTTTTTCCCCCTAGTGATTCCTTATCAATTATTGAACGCGAGAAATCTCCGGCGAGCGTTTCGTAAAATTCGTATCCAGCTCAAATCTGTCGCACAAAATTGTGCGATATTTTTTTCACCCTTCAGATTCACCCCTTCTACATTTACCGCCCTACGGCACATGGTGGCGGAAATGCGCTGTGAAATATTTAGCTGGGTCTCCTCCCTTTCCACTGTAACATCACCCCACCCTGGCCGCGCGAGCTAGGAACATCCGGCGGCTGCATTATTAAATGCGCGACGCTGGCTCTCGATACCCTGATTTTATGGGGATTCCGTGAATGAAATAAC
>JAUELO010000075.1:2343134-2355346 GCA_032357855.1 Amphibolips quercusostensackenii | reverse complement strand
CATTCCATTTTGTCTAGTATAGGAACTTTTCTACATTATGTTTAACACTATCATATGAAATGTATACTTCGCTTATATCTCCACTTTGGCCTGCGCTTGTTTAATCACATATTGCAAATCAAAGTACAAATTTTATTTATCATGACTACTTTGATATTTGTTTCTTATTTTGCATTAAATTTTCTGTTCAGCTACCTTGAAAAATGTATCATTTCAATAAATTTACATTATTAAAATTCATAATATGCATTTGGATTGAAACATACGTATTTTCATTGTCTTGTTTTTATAATTTAAAAAAGTGCACATCTTATAAAAAACAATTTTGTTATTTAACATTTTATTGGAATTTGCGAAAGGTATACTTTAGGCAAAAATTTTTAATAACCGTAATGTTATTGTAGCTGGTGTTATTTTTCCATAAAATTTATTTTTCTATTTTAAATATATTTTTATAATAAGAGATTATAACAAATTTGTATATCTTTTTTGTTTAAACAATTCATACATGTGTCTTTTTTAAACAAATTTAATTTCTTCATTTTTGAAGTTATTTTTACGATTAAAACAAAAAACTACGCTGCCTATCAACAAAATATTTTTGACAAGTTTGTAGCTCTTTTTTAGTTGAGTAACTTTTGTGTACTTATTTTTCTATAGCTTGTGCCGTTTGACAAAAATTTAATTTTTTTTATTTTCTATTTCATTTTTCATGATTAACATTAAAAATACGACTTCTGTCAACGAATAAATATTAACAAATTTGTAGCTCTTCTTATGCAGAATAACTTTTGTCTACTTTTTTTTCGTAGCGTGTGTTTTTTGTCTAATAATTTCTATTTTTATTTTTAATGTTGTTTTTGGGAGTATAACAAAAACAACGCATCCTATTAAAAATAAGGATTTCTGAAAAATTTGAAGAACTTTTTCAGGTAAAGAACTTTTGTCTTATTACTTTTTTCGTAGCTTGTGCTTTTTGTCCAAAAATTTAATTTCTTTATCTTTAATGTTGTTTTTTACAGATAAAACAAAAACTATGCATCCTATCAAAACATGATTATTAACAAATTGGTAGATCTTTCTTAGATGCATAATTTCATTTGAAACATCTTTTTTCGTGTCTTGCATAGTATAACCAAAAACAAATTTCTTTAGTTTTTAATTATTTTTTTTGTGCGTACAAAATTCGAATTTTCGATTTTTTAAGAAAATTCCAAAAGTTTTCGTGACAAGCTTATAGGGTTTTCAAAACAAACGTTTTTCTATTCTTGACTTTTTTCATGTCGTGCGTTGTTTGGATTAAAATTTCCATTTTCGTTGGATTTTCTGAATTTTGTAAATGCTGTAACTCTAGTAATTTTCATTGCACTGAAAAAAGGCAAATTGATAAATTGCTAATATTTTTGAGTAGTATAAATAGCCGTCAAGAGAATTTTTAAATCTTTGAAAAAAGTGGTCCAAATTTTTTTTTAATTCTCTAACTTTTTAAATTTTATCAAAAATGACTGGCTAACGAATTAGTTCTTTCTTTTTACATCCTTATGATGTGTGCCAAAGCGCAATCCAACCCGATAATTCTCTCGAAAGTTATTGTGTTCACAGACAACAACGACAGCAACGACAACAGAAAGACACAAACGTAAAAACTATTTTTCCTGACTCAGGGGTTCTCAAAACGTCGACATTTGATGGAACCCGTAAAAATCATTTTTCACACAAAACCAATACCTTGTAATTGATGAGAATAAAAAAATTGATTTTTTTATAATTAAATTTCGAATAGATTTGAGACCAACAGTCAAAGCTTTGTTAAACGCAAATTAAGAACAATTGAAGTTTAAGGCCTTTAATATTTTTCTAATTCCCGTTCCTTCAAATTTACATTTCGTTAAAATACAGCATAGTGCTGGCTTTTCATTTGAGGATTTTTTCAGAACCAGGAAAAGGAGCCCCTTTCTTTTCACATTTTATAGAATTAAAAAAAAAGTAATTTATATCGTGATAATAAAAGAAAGTTATGTTACGACAAATGTTACTGAGCATTGTAATTAAAAGAAAAAGAATCGAGAAAACTGTTATCTCGCACTGTACATAGCTTTTGAGGTTTAAATATTGCGAGAGCGTGATATAAGAAAAAGAAAACAAACGCTAAGTTGAATTACAATAAAAGTAACATTATTCATTATTTATAGAGTTGACAAGTTGGCGATAAGGCAGACTGTTACAGATATACCAGAATTTACCAAGGGAATAATCTATACTGTGCGTGCGATTTTCGATAGACTTATTTATTGCGATTTATCATGCTTGTTGGACATTTGCATTTGCGTTTCACACAATAGTGAATAATAAAAATTATTAAGCATATCACAAGAAAGTGATTTTCAATGCAATTATAAATAGTTAAACTTTTGTTTTTATTATTTATAATATTTCTTTTAAAAGATAATGGTAAAATAAATAGCTGTATTTCTCTAGGTTTGCAAAACACTTTTTAACAGATTTTTACCCAGTTAGCACTTTCGTTTAAGCGTTTCTTCTTTTATCTTTTTTATCCATAAATGTCTCTCCTTTGACTTCTTCTAGTGGAATTCATGGCGCGTGATTCGCGATGCAGAAGCGAGAAATGAAATTCCTGTCAAAGATAATTGTCACATCGCTACGATGTCGCACAAGTTTTTTTATCCGTAACAGGGAAATCCTATGCAAGGAAATAGGTGACACGCGTTTTATGTCATGTACATACGTGACTTCAATGCAAAGGGTATTCTCGACTTTTGGCTAAAAAACTCGGAACTCGCCGCCACAGGGTTATTTGAAAAAATCGCATGTTGAACCTGAGAATGTTCTTCAATTGGAAAAAGCTAGTTTCAATTAATTTACTCAGATGTGAGGTATAAATATAATAGAAGAGTTAACATTTTTTTCTACAGATGGGTTCCACAATCCTCTTATATATTATTTAATATTAAGGCGACGGTCCAAACGGGTAGAGGGAGGAGGAGTTAATGTAGAATGTAAAATCAGACACAGAAAATATAAATGTGAAAAAAAATTTTTTTTATGTTCGTCACTTTGATCCTCAGCCAACTTCAACTCAACCTTCTGACTCAACACCAATTCTTCGCAGGATTTAATTCTTTTATTTTCTCTGAAAATTTGAAGTGAGAAATGAAAAAAATTGATCAAACCCTTTTTTTTAAATTCAAATTTTGACTTTCTGAGATTTTTTTAAGAAAAATTTTGATTATGTGTGCACTGTTGATACATAAAATATGTAGTAAAAAAGTTTCTATAAAGTTATGTGTCAAACGGAAACTGGGTCTTCTATGGAGGTTTATGCAGCGCAAATATGGATTTTTCGTTTATGAGTAAAATTCTTACTCAACAAAAACTCTCTGCAAAATTCAATTGTCTGATTTCGCCCAAATATTTTATGCCAAGAAGAAAAACAAATGAATAAAGCCCTCTTATTTAATTCTAAACTTGATTTTCTGAGATTCTTTTTTTTCTGCTAGAAAATTTTAATAATGTGTGTGTTATAATACATGAAATATGTAGTAAAAAAGTTTTTATAAACTTTTGTGTTTAACGTAAACTAATTCTCCTATAGAGGTTTTTGTAGTACAAATAGAGCTCCAAAAACCTTTATAGAAGACCCAATTTCTGTTCCAAACTAAAGTTTATAGAAACTTTTTTACTGCATATTTTACATATGCTCGTAATAACGTAACTATGACTCAAATTTTTGAATAGAAAGAAATCAAAATTTAAATTGTGAAAAAGGGCTTGATCGATTGTTCTTCATGTTGGCCGAAAAAATATCTAAGCAGCATCAGATAATTGAATCCTGATCAGAGTTTTTGTTGCGTCAGACTTTTCAGTAATCTTAGGACCCCTACTCGCTTAATAAAAAATTATATAAAAGACCCGGTTTTTTTTCGACACCAAGTTTATAGAAAACTCATTACTAGATATTTTATTTGTAAAAAAGTTTACGTAATTAAAATTTTTTATGAAAAAAATTAAATGTCAAAATATCAAAGGTTCAATTTACAAAGAAAGGGTTTGATTGATTTTTTAAATTTATTACTTAAAACATTCGGGCAACATCAGAGAATGAAAACCCGCAAAGATTTGGCATTGAGTAAGGAGTTCAGGTTGAAGTTGGTTGAGGCTCACTGTGGTGTTGCAAAATCAAAATCAGTTATTTTATTTACAAGAGAAGCATATAATTACAAACGTCAGATTTTTCGCCATATTTTCCCCCTTTCCTCTTCATCTTTTTTGACATGTTTTCAAGAAATTTTTTCCTTTTCGCGTTTTTTTGCTTAAATTCTACATGAATTAATAGAACCCGATTTAAAAAATCCAACTATTTTTTCGCTAAAATTGAATTATATTCAATTGATAAGTCTGATAATATAGTTTTGGTCCATAAGTCATCTCTTTTGTTTCCAAATTCGACTGTTTAGTAGAAGATTACTTATTTTTTTAGCTGAAAATTAATTTTTTTTGCTGAAAATTTAACTAATCCATTTTTAACTATAAAGTGAGCATTTATAGTGTAAAATTTAGTTCAAAATGTTTAATTCAAAATTCACCTTTTTCGTTGAAAATTCAACTATTTGGTTAAAAGTTAAACGGCTTTCTGTGAAATTCATTTTATTGAATAAATTCAACTGTTTTGCTTGAAATTCGTTTCTTTCTTGTTGAAAATGTATTATTTTTTCTTTACTTTAAATTTAACTGTTCCATTTTTGGATGAAAACTAATAGATTTGAGATGAAAATTCAATTATAAATTTTTTTTTGTCTTTTTTGTTTAAAAATTCAACTATTTAGTTAAAAGTTGAACTAGTTTGCTAAATTTCCCTTGTTTTGGATAAAAATTTAATTATTTTGTCAAGCATTTATTTCTTCAGATAAATTTTTTCAACTGAATATTTCACAATTCTATTTCTAATTGAAAAATGCTGGTTTTTAGATAAAAGTTCAAATATTTGGTTTCAAATTTATGCACTTTATTTTTTATATTAACTATTCTATTTTTATTAAAAATTTGTTAGTTATTCTATTATTTTAGTTGAAAATTCAACTGCTTGGTTTAAAATTAAATTTTTTGTTTAAAACTTATATTTTCTGGTAGAAAATTTAATTGCTTTGCAGAGAATTCGCCTTTTTGTCTTAATAATTTAACAATTTGGTTAACACTTTTTTTGTAGCTTGAATGAACAACCTTTCTTTACCTCTCTTGGTATATATGTAATCTCCTTTTTAAAAGTGCAATGGTGGAATTAAAAATTAATCTGCCTTGTATAAGAATTCAAATATTTTGAGGACAATTCGTCTTTTGGCTGAAATTATTCTTTTTTCTTAATTAAAAATTAGAATCTCTTTTAGTTAAAATATAAACTATTATATTTTTTGTTGACAATTTATCTTTTTTGGGTAAATTTGACAGATTTATATAAAAAAATTAAAATCGTTTTTGGTTTGAAATATAAAATATTATATTTATCGTCAACCATTATTCTTTTTTGTTAAAAAATTCAACCTTTCTGTAATTTTTTTTGCGGATTCATAATATTAGTTGCAGGTTGAACTATTTTGTTTAAAATTTAATTATTCAATCAAAACTTAAAGCATTCTGTTTAAAAGTAATTTTTTTGTCACGGATTTATCTGGATACAAAATTCGTCTGGATTGCAAATTAAACTGTCTACTTAAAAATTCGGTTTTTTTGGAATTAAAATTATACTGTTTTTGGATAAAGTTCTATCTTCTTTGATTAAGAATTTAACAAACTTCATAAAAATTCATATTCTCAGGTGTTAAAAATTAAACTATTGGGTTAGAAATTTAACTATTTTGTTAAAAATTAGTCCCTTTTGCTTCAAAGTTCAACTATTTGCTTGCAATTGCAACTGTTTGGTTGATATATTTTTTTAATTCAACTGATTAATTGAAAGCACGTGTATGTATGTTAAAGATTCAACGATTTCGTTAAAAAATCTTTTTTTTTTATTTAACTATTTACCTAAAAATTTGTCTTTGTATAGAAAATTCATCGTCCTGGATAGAAAATTAATCCTTTTTTTATATTAAAGTTCTTGGTTGAAAAGTAATCTTTTTTGGTTACAAACTTAATTGTGTTACTAAAATTTGTCTAAATATATTTATTTTGTTTGTCAAAAATTCAACTTTTGCATGAAATATTCATCTCCTTAAGTAGAAAATTATTCTTTTCTGGTCGAAAATTAAAATATTTATTTGAAAATGCAATATATTTCGACTTCAATTCTTTAGCGTTTTATATTGAATTCAATATGGTACCCATACATTAAGTTTATGAAAAAGAATTAATTCCCCTATTATTTTCCTATTTTCGTGAAAAATCACCATATTTCCACCATTTTGATAACATTATATATTTTGAAGTATGCTAAAATATTATTTTGGTATGTTTTGTGTTTTATTTTAGGCATCTGTCAAATGAAATCAAATATAGATTTTAACTAAAACGTGAGTGTGGGGAGGGGGGAGGAATGCGCATTTTTCACATCAGACAGTGGACATTTTGCAAAATTTACTTTTAAATCCTAATACATCTTGAACCTTCTTACCAAAATGGATGTTTTTCAAATCTGTGAGAAGAAATAGCTTGGCACATTTCCTTTTTGAGCAAAGTCCAGTTAAATATGGAAAAGCTAATATGGAGAAAAATAGATCCGAAACATGATGTTAACTTGACGCCAAAATTAGATTTATTGACCTTAAAAAACGTATGTAATACCAATTTTCTAAAGTTTACAGGATTTGTTTAATTTTTGTAGCGCCACAGTTGATCCACCACTTTTATTTTGAAATTATGACTTCAAGTTTGGTTTCAGTCACTTCAAAACCGTAAATGTGGAAAATTTTGTAGAGCTGCCCAAATTTTTCCAATCTTTCTTCTGTTATATTGAATCAGAATTTTTTTATTTAGAAATTATGACTTTATATTTGGACTCAACGATCTTAAAAACCTAAAGACAATCAAATTGGGTAAGTACCTTGCATGTTTTTGATTTTCGTTTCTCCATATTTGATTCTGTATTTTTAACCGGACTTCTCTCGGAAAAGAAATGTGGTACACTTTTTTCCTTAACAGATTTTAATTCGGCATTAAAAAAACCTATAAAATATAGTGTCTTGTACTAAAGGAAACTTTTTTTTCCATTTCTAATTCAATTTTATGAATTTTGTCAAAAAATAAAAGACTCTTTTCGTTTTTCCTAGGCTTGGAATTTCGGGAAAACTTTTCTTTATAGTTTTCACGTATATTGTACATGCTTTTACTTCTCTCCAAGATTTTCCATTTTGGTCAAGTTGTTGTAGAGATCTTAGGTTTGAAAGTAAATTTTTCAAAATAACTCACTGTGCGTCACCCTGGGTGTTGAGGAAAGCTTCCAAAATAGCGTGACGTAGTTTTTAAACGGCCCCTGAATACCTTAACGTTATAATTTAATCTGCTAGATAAAACATCATAGTAGTAACTGAATTATGTTAATATTATCTAACATTGAAATAAATGCTCACCATTAACTATAAGTCTCTTAATTTTTCTTTAGGAGGACTCCTGCTCTCACTTGAGATACGTCTCTAGTGAACATGAAATGAGATTATGAATTCACGACTTTGTATGAGCACTAATCTTCCTCCTCCATCTAATTTGGATCAAGCATACGAATGTACGTGAATTGCCCGCAGGGCCTTGCAGTCAGTCACTAATGTGCATAACTCTATATTATAGCTTTACATTACATTTTAGTTTCAGGCTACATTAAGATGGTTTTCTTCAGGAAAATAATTCTAAAGTTCTAAATCTTCTCAAATTCAGTTCCCACGAGTACTATATTATACTTAAAATAAACTTTAATTGGATAAGCGCTGTACTTTCTAAAAGCCAGTATTCTCTACAGATAAATGACATCATATTATGCATGTTATATAATAGAACTTATTGTAATAATTTTAATTAAATTAATTTTTTCAAACCTATCAAAATTTTTTAAAAATTTTATTTAATTTTCTAAGAAACTTATATTATATGCCCGAGTAAAAAAAATTTCCATCGCAATACAATTAAGTGACAAATACCATTAAGATACGATTGAGAGGAAAACAGATAATTGAGTATCAATTTTCCTTTAATTTGTTTGCAAGTTCATATAGGGGAAAAAAACACCAGAAAAGTTTTTTGTTTTTAATTTTTACAAGTGCTGATGGGACTTTTGTAGAACAAAATTACAGGAGAGGTAACAAGAATTTTTATTTTCATTTTTCCAAGGCGTCAATAATCTTTCGGGACAAAAGTAATAAAAAGATCGAATTTAACTTTAATTTACCTTTTTTACAAAGGCTCGTGGGATTCATGTTCCAAAAAGGACGTGCTGAAATCAAACTGGTGTACGAAAAAACTTTAAATTACGTCCATTTTAAACAGAACTCAATAAAAAAGAAATACCGCAAAATTTTCAATTAATTTTTTTTACATTTTTAAAAGTCCTGAATCATTTTTTGGAGAAAAGTACCGGAAAAGTAAAACTTTATTTTTTTGAGCAGGGCTTTTTCAAGACAACATTACCGCAAAAGTCTTATTTATTTAAATTTAAATATTTTACTAGAACTCAATAATAATAATAATAATAAAATAGCTCCAAAAAGCATCCACTGGCGACGTATGACACCTTCAATACTCTTGGGCAACAGGTGTAGAGGACGGACTCCAAACTACACCATAAATCTAATTGAATGCCGAATACATCATCACAAGAGATTTTAAGCATCGTTTCACATTCATTAACATTTCTAACTCATCAGGTATTTAACTAAGTCCGTTTCTGATGAAGAAAAAACCTTGTTCACCCCTTGTCACTGAAATTATTCAGGACTTGTAAAAACTTAAAAAAGAATTAAGTGGGTATTTTTCAGTACTTTGGACTTGAAAAAGTCCTGCTATCAAAAATTAGTAAAACTTATCCCGTGCTCTTGTCCTAGAACATTTCTAGTGAAGATTCCTTTTTTAGGTAGACAAATTTTCCGCCTGGATTGAAAATTCAAGTGTTTAAAAAAAATTCGTCTTTTGGGATTTAGAATTCTAATGTTTTTGGTTCAAGTTTTATCTTCTTTGATTGAGAATTCAACAAATTGTTTGAAAGTTCATCTTTCTAGGTGTTGAAAATGGAACTATTTGGTCAGAAATTCAACTATTTTGTCAAAAATAAGTCTCTTTATCTTAAAAGTTCAACTATTTGCTTGCAATTGCAACTGATTTTATTCCGAGTACAACACCATCGCAAGAGATTTCAATCATTCTTTTACATTTATTGACATTTTTAACATATCAGGCATTTGACTTAGTCTGCTACTGAAGAAGAAAAAACCTTGTTCACCCCTTGTTTCTAAAATTAGTCAGGACTTGTGAAAATTAAAAAAGAATTAGGTGACACCTTTCTAGTACTTTGGACCTGAAAAAGTCCTGCTAACAAAAATTAGTAAAACTTGTCCGTCATCCTTGTTCAAAAAGTTCTTAGTTAAAGAAAACATACTTAAAACTTATTTAAAAAAATTTAATCTCATTTCAGCAGTACTCGTTTGGGTTATAAGTCCCACCAGCCCTTGTAAAAATTTAAAAGAAAAAAAAATGAAACTTTTTCAGTACTTACGTCCGTATTTGAACGTTTAAATAATTCTAAGGACATTCTCACGCCCATTACTTTAGCGAGACTTGAGCCGGGATCTCAATGGGACCATTTCTTGACTAGCGTGACAATTTGAAATTATTTCAGAGCATGATGAAAAGTAAAATATATTTGAGAAAAAATGGAATCAGAACAGCATAAAAGGAAACGAAGGGAGAAGGAAACAATGTACGTACAGTCGAAACGGGATTTAGCGCTGGTTTTTAGACTAATGGTAGAGCTAAATCTAGATTCTCTAGACGTAAAAAAGCCTGAGGCGTATAAACCATTTACAATGGATTTTCCTGCGCAGTAGAAAATATTTTGAAAATCTTTTTTTCTAATACGGACACAATGGCAAACTAAGTATTCAACAGAAATAAGGAAGGAAATTTGCTGTTACACGTTAAAATGAATGTTTTTCCTGATTACGTACTTAAAACGTTTGCCGACCTTTAAGGATCTCGTTTAATGTAAGAAATTCCTCTTGAATAGTATTCCGTACGGATACTGAATCACCTCTTTCAGTCGCTTGCTTAAGCCATTAAAAAACAGCAATATCCAGAAGCACATCACTATTTTGCAACTAAACACCTTGCGGAACAATTGTCAACACTGGACACTTTAAGGTTACGAAACGCTGCAGTGAGCGCTGGCCTTTAAACCTGAAGCGAAACTTTTTGAACATTGAAGCCAACGCAAACGTACTGAGACTTTTTTAACTGCGTGTGCGCTGAAAAGCGCGGGTCGCTTTAAAATCAATAAATACTATCAATAATAATACAAATAAATATTGAAAACATTTTTTTATTTTTAAAATTAATTACGCTGAGCCTAAGAATAAACTTATTTCTCTAAATAATTTATTATTAATGTAATATTACAAGTGCATACTTTATAATTTTAATTAGACCTGCGCTTTTCGGTACATGCGCAGTTAATAAAGGCGCTGTGCGTTAGCATCACATGTACATTTTATCGTACGAAATTAGTTTGTTGCATCATGGCATGAAATAATCCGATCGGCCTGATCGGCTTCAGTTGGCTTCGAAGCTCAAATGCTGGTCGATGTGATCCTGCTGTTGTGATTATTTGCTGAATAAACGCGTGTGCTCTTCTCACTTGAGAGTCAACTGCGACGTAACTTTGTGACGCAGCTACCCAGCTAAGACGTTGTGGTAAAGCGCTTTATTATCACGCTCCTATTTTTTTACGCTTGACTGACCACAAACGACCTCCACTTCTTGCTTTACGATTCCTCTTACACTAAACTGCGGCGCGGCGTCAACTCCCGGAAGCGGTAAATCAAGGGAATATAAATCACGGTTCAACTGCACTTATTTTACGAGCATCTTGGTAAGTGAGTATCATGCGTACGCAAGAAATATGCATCTATAGAAATATTGTTTCTGCTTGCGTGCGTAATATTAATACAGTAGAATCAGTTACTGCAAAATTTATTTTGCGACATGAAAATTATTTGTTGTCAAAAATAAAAGAAAAGTTACCAGAAGAAAAGTAACTGAATACTGAATCCATGAAAAAAATAGAAATCCCTTATAAAACAAACAAAAAAAAGGACAGAAACAGGATTTAAACTTCTGCAAACGTATCTATATCAAATTCAAAATCTAAAATCTGTTCTTTACAAAAATGGCATCTTTATTTATTAACCATTTTTACACTTGTGAATTTAGGAAATCTAACCTGAATACTTTCTCGAAATGGGAATTACCAAGAAAATTCTATTTAAAAAAAAAAAAAAACATCCAAGTCCTGTTAAAACCAAATGGAAGTAAGCTCTCTAAATTTAATATTTTTTTCTGAACAAAAATTATTAAAATATTAAAATATTCTAAATCCTACTAGCTTTCCTTACGAAATTTTCTCTTTGCAAATCCAGGATTACTATTTTTTTAAAAGAATTTTTATTACAAGTTTCATATATGGGGGTTTATCTAGATTTTGTGAACTTCTAATCCTATTTCGCTTTTATTTACGCCCAAGAGGAAAAGGATGAAGGAAATAAATCGACCTTGTGGTTTCGAGCTCGGAGCGAAAAGCGCATTTCAGGAAATACGAAGAGTACGATTGTAAGTGTCGCATGGTGCAGCAGACACTGTATGTGTAATTAATGCGAAATCCCATAAGCTGCTAATAGCCGCTACGATGTTAGCCAAAAAAATGTAGAAGTGCAGCAGATAGTATAGCAAGGGTTCTAAAGGCGCTGAATGGAAGAATAGAGTTTTTAACGGATTTCACACGGATAGCGGAAAGCCTCGGCCCCTAATTCCTTAATACGAATATACGTTCCATGCGTATATACACACAGGCACTCTGCTCTTTGTTAAGTACAGCAAGAAGCGAGAAAGGCATAGTGCACGCTCCTCTAAGTACAGTCTGTAATTATAAAATAACCTCAGACACACTTTAAACTTGTATTATCGCTCGTTCTTTTTATTTCCACTCTCAACTACTTTCAGAGACA
>JAUELO010000075.1:2322055-2336105 GCA_032357855.1 Amphibolips quercusostensackenii | reverse complement strand
GATCACAATTAATTACTCTATCTCATACCCTGTTGTCACTTGAAAAGTCTTTTTTTTAAATTAATAGCCTTGCTACCTTCTCTTTTTATAATAACATCTCCATAAATTCTCTCTTTTTCTGATTTCTCTTATGATAAGTGCCAACTATGCTCACCTTCCTTACATTCCCACCTATCCTATCATGATCATGACGTCATGGTGAAATACTCAACATAGCAATCTTGTTTCATACATTTTTTTTTTAATTTTTAATTTTCAACGTAATATTTTCAAATTATCAGATTTTCAGTTCAAAATTTTAAAAAACAAAATAATTTGAAATTTAAAAATATATGGATAAAAAATTTCAAGAATTAATAATAATTCTACATGAAGTGTTACAATTTTAGGGTTCTGAATTGTAATGTTGAACGCTAAATCAAAAATTTTTCTCTTTTAGAAGTTTTATGATTGCAATTTAAATAAAAGTGTTTAAATTTAGAAAAATATAATCAACAATATAACAATTTTTAATCTCTGAAAGTTTTCATTTACCTTGAAATAGTTAAAATTCTTAGGGGCTGGAGTATAACAAAGTTCTAATATCACAATTCGTGGTGACTAAATTTTTTCATTTTTTAAGAATGTTCGCATTCCATACATTTTCGACATTTTGAAGTACAAATTTGTTCATTTTTAACGTTTTTTATTAATTATGACTTTTGATTTTGAGTGCATTTTTAGATAAATTTAATTTTAAAGGTTTATAATGAAAAATTGATCTATTCTTAACAGTGTAGATTGTTACTTAATTTGTGGTCCTAGAAAAATTTGTTTGATTAATTTTAGTGTTAAATTATGATATATTTATGTATTAAAAATTTTTAATTAATAGAATCCAGAATCTTTGAATTTGAAACATTGATATTAGTCTTTAATTTTAAATTGTTAAATTTTCAATCGCTTACAATTGAAAATTATTTGAATTTAAACTCTTAAAATTTTCAGGCATTTAATTTTAAACGCTTAGGATCAGATATAATATAATTTTAATTCCTGCAAAAAAAACTGTCCATTTTTCAAAATTTGAGTCTGAAATTTTCCGATTTTGACAGATTCTGATTTAAAGATTTTCAACCTGAGACAAATTTTAAATTTCAAATTATTTAATTTAAAATAGTTAAGGAGGTTAAATGGTGGGGGGGCGGGTAACAAAATTTTTTCCAATCATGCCACCATATACTGTCCGGCCGGCCGTACACGTCGTATTGATAATATCAAATTGAGAGTAGGTCTTTACGTGTTTTAATGAATTACCGAGCTACGTAAAATACGATTCATGAAAATATAATTCTGTAACGAAAATTTATTTTCTATTTCATACTTTTTAATATAGTTTGAAAATATTATTCCTTGGTTTGGGAAGCAAGGTACTACGTTTATAAATTTTCAAAAATAATTAGGATATAAAATTTCATCATTTGCAGCTATTATAAAAAATATGCCATGCTATACATATATCAACCTAGAAAATTTAAAAATATTGAAACTGGTTATTTAAAAAATAAGCTAACCTGTAATAAATTGTTTTGTATCTGTCAAGTATTTGGAGTTTATGAACGTGTAGCCTATTTTCTGCGCTCAACCCCATTGTTAAAATACCTAAGATTATGTCACATTGCACATGCTCGCTTTCACAAATAAGCGAACCAGTGCTTGGGAATTCTGTTTGAAATACTGACGGAAGCACGCGGGAAGCTATCGGCGAGCCCACAGGCGCTTAATTTAAATCATCCACATGTTTTTGTTATGAACAATGTGAATATTTGAACTTATTTGCATTCTCTATGCGAACAACAATAACATGTGTGCATTTTATACGAGTACGTTACTTAAAAATTCATCACAGAAACAAATATATTCCCTCTTGGTACAACTCTGATAATGCTAGATTGAATTATGCAACACAAATGCTATACTCTAGCAAAGTTTGTCGACTAACAGAAGATTTGCTCAAAACACGGGGGACAACATTAAAATAAAAAATTAGAAAACCATGCGCTCAGAATGGCTAGTTAACGTTAAACAAACATAACTCCGGTTGGAGACTACACATTGGTAACGACAATAGTGAAAGACCGCAGGCAAGATCCGGAACAGACGATATTAATCAAACTACGCTGATCCACTGGTTTCGGGTACTGGACAAATACAAACGGAATTAATCTTAGGCTATGCTACCTTTCTAATTGTGCATAATTAGGTACAGATGCCCTTACAAGGAACACTAAAACTGCGCCTTAACTTTAGACAATGACTAATGAAGGTAGCATCAGATAAACATATAAATGTCCCAAACACTTAAGTAGTCGGCATTTACCAAAATTTTAATGAGCAAGGATTCTTTTAATGCATCTAAACTCTCAACAAATAATACGTTTTCAAATTTCACTTTTATAACACTATATTTTTTTAACTTAGCAAAGAAGCACGCGCCCATTTTTAAGTAAAAGTGTAGGGTAAAAGTATAATTTGTGACAACATTTTGTCCTATTAGTAGTCATTCTCATAATTATATAATACAATCTACGATTGAATCATTCTGCTCACATTAAAGCTACTATGCTCCCACTAGCTTTTCGCCTTATCGTCGATTTTCAAGTTAGGGTCCATTCAAAGTATACGTGATGCTTTTTTCACAATATTGACTACCCCCCTGCAAGTAATTGTAATTATTTAGTTTTCGATGCTTTAAGTTGAAATAATTAATTTTGAAATTTCCGAATTACAAGGCATATAATATTCAAAGTAAAATTTTTCTATTTTGGACGGTGGAAATTACAGTGGTTTTTATTTAAAGAAATCATATTTTTTATTTAAAAAATCCATTCAATTTGAATTTCACTTACTTAATTTTAACTTGTTTCGAATTTCAAATTGCACAGTGTTGTAGTTTAAAATTCCAATGTGAGAAGTATCAGGACGACATTAACATTAAATATTTAAAAATTGCAAAATTTCATAATATAAAATTTGATAGTTTTTTATTTATTAATTTCAGATTTTAATAATCCAAATTGTTTAATTTCAGTTTAAAACGTATGGAAGTGTCTGGTTTTTAAATTCTTTGAAATCGCAGAATATCGAATTTAAAAACTTGATGGTTGCAACATTTTTGGTTTGAAGGATTTATAATCGAACAATTTTTCATTATTCGCCTCTAGAATAAAATTAAAACAATAGAAAATTAAGACAATAATTTCAAATGAAAATCGAATTTATTTGAGTTTCAACGTTTCGCAGTAAAAACTTTTTTATTTACACTATTTTTTATTAAAAATTACTCTTTTTATCAACTTTTTCTTATAATAATTCAATTATAAAAACATATTAATGGAAATTTTTTTCATATTTAAATTTACGAAGTGTCTTATGGTCCCGAATTTCGGGATGACTAGTACAATATTTTCCATAAGCTTGACTAGTCGTACCGAAAATTCGGGACGACTAGCCCATCCCGTTTTCCAAGTCCCCAAATTTTTGGGACGACTAGACACAGCCTTGAATTTAACATTTTGAATGTGTGCTTAAAAAAATTTTTTATTTTTTAGACCATTGAACTAAAGCTTTTTGCTTAAAAAGCTTAATTTCAAAGATCTTCAACTTTAAATTTCCTAATTTTCAGAAATATGCAATATGCAGATAAAAATGCAGACACGTGAACGCACGCTAAGCAAGCGTGCATTTAATGCCAGTATTTTAATATTTTAAGAACTAAGCTTCATTGCACTAAAAAGGGCTAAATTTGTTAAGAATATGTGCTTTCAATCAATTAGGCACTTTACATATAAGCTCTAATATTAGAAATAAGACAATATAAGAGAAATGTTTACCAATAGCTCACTGTCCCTTAGCAGATTTTTGTAAAAACAGGGTAATAACAGAGGCACAAATTTTTTTAAATAAAATTAATGTTAATAGCATATTAAATTCAATATAAAACACTTTGAATTCCTAAGATTTTAAGTGGAAATGCATATTGAATTTTCCACTTTCAAGCGTTAATTTTTATCCAAAAAGAGAATAGTGCAATTTTCAGACAAACAAATTAATTTTTATTAAAAAAACGAATTTTCAACCTGAAAATCAAATTTAAACTAAAGAGTTGAATCTTAAAAAAATATGATTTTTCAACAAAATAGTTCAACTTGCTACCAAGTAGTTTAATTTTCAACTAAAAATGATGAATTTTTAACCAGGAAGATGAATTTTTTAGCGAAAATATTAATTTTCTACCAACGAACATAAAATTTCAGCAAAATACGTCCATTTTCAACAAAATTGTTGTATTTTAAAGCAAAAAGAACAAATTATCTACAAATCAATTAAATTTGCAACTAAAGAGATTAATTTTTGACTAAAAACACGATTTTGTAACAAAGCACAAGAATTTTAATCTAGAAAAGTTCGATTTTTAATTCAAAAAATCATTTTTCAACGAAAAATGAAATAGTTTCATTGTGAGTTCAAAAAGAAATTATCAGCTAAAAAAAGTAATTAACAAAAACAACAAAACAACAACAACAAAAAAGAATTCAATTCAAAAGATGATTTTTTATCCCACGAGATTAATTTTCTAAGAATGAAAAAGCTTGATTTTCAAACAAGGAGATGATTTTTTTTGTTGGTTTTTAATAATTTAATTTGCATTTAAGCGAAAAAATAAAAAAAAAAGGAGTAAAAAGGTATGTTTCTTATGAACAAAGAAAAAAAAGAATTCTTAAAAATTTATCTTCAGGAAACGTACAAAATGTTCTCTAAATTCGTAACGTTATCTCCTCTCACCCCGCCCCCCCCCCTAACCCCTGTTATCAACCGTAGTTTTTAGCGTGACCCCCTCGCCCCCTAAAATTAGTAACGTAGTTTATCGACAGCTCCTAAATAATAGTTTATTTTAAAATACTTATGCTGTTGTACCTAAAGAAGAATGGATGTTCATCTTCATAATTTTTTAGATACCACGCTTAAATATATTTTTATGTTAGACTGAAACATCCAAGATGTTAAACTTGTACAAGGAAAACATGCCAGATCTCTCCCGGAATGCCAGAATTTCTCATGAATACGCATTCAGTTTAATCTAATTGAAGTAAAATATGAGGGTCAGTAAGGTTGCTTTTGGGCGAACAATAAAAACATTATTTTTTGTGAAAATGAAAACTTAAAATTATTGACTTAGTTTACCCTCAATTTCTTCAAATTGAGAAAAAAATATTAATGACAGTATTATCTAAATGAAACAATGTTCCAAAAAGATTAAAAACTAAAACCATTTTGTAGATTTATCTTTTGTCATCTAAAAAAAATGGTTTAATTTATATGTTTCTCGAGTGCAATAATTTCTTTTTGTAAGCAAATCAAACAGAATATGTTTACATTTTTTTTCGCACAGAAAAATTATTTTTTTTTATTTGCCTAAAAAGAGTGCTCATTGACCATCCACATAAAATTTAGATGAACAAATTCGATTTCAGTTAAGGGTCTCTTTGAGTTTACCGATTTTTTTATTAATTTAGAAGTTTAACATTTGAAGCATGTTCACGCCATTCTATGCTTCTACATGTTATACAATATTTCGAATTAACAATCTTCAAAAATTCTGAGAATATTAATTTTCTATAGTTACATTTAAGAGATTGTAAAAATTCTTAATAGTTTTTGAAAAAAAGAAATTTAAAATGTTTTATTTCAATCGATGAAGTTATTATACAAATAAATAATTGTATAACTAGTTCTTTTTTCTATTTAAAAAATATGACATTTAATTTTTGAAAAGTGATGTCAATCTAACGTACTACTTTTTATCTGCAATGGTAATGATAACGGTAACGAGTTAAAAACGTGTTTACATAACTATAAAGCGTTACCTTGGAGTCGTAAATTTCCAAACACTGTAATTTTTAAAATTAAACTTTAAATTAAAATTTTCATTCAAAAAAGCTAAATGATGATAATTTCCATGTAGAGGAATAGCACAACAGCCGAGAGGCTTTTCATGGTCTCTCTATGTAAAACAGGCGTTACAATTCCACTAGAGGGGCTCATGAGGGATGTCGGGAGGTAACGAGCAGAGTACACACCAGCCCTCATCGTACGGTAATCTTTACGACCGTCATAAACTGTGTTTTTCATATCGTTCTCAACTTCTCTTTACATCGGCCTCTAGCTTCTTGCAACGTTAAAGGCGACATAAGAATCATTTACCTGGTCGAAAAATATGCTGTATATATAACACATTCAGAAGCAGAGTCTATAGGGACAAAACCTTATCAACGACTAAGGATGAAAAAGGTGAATGCAATTATTATTTGACTTTTCATAATTTTATAATTTTGATTGCTTAATTACTGAATTCTAATATTAGATTAAATTAAAAGTACCATCAAATATAATTATTAATCATAAAATAAAATAAATATCGAAATAGCTCTATCAGCTTTCACCATTTCAATTTTCATTGTAACTTTAACCGGCTTTTAATAATCTGTAGCTTTCATTTAAATATAAGATTTTATCCCAGAAGAAATTACAAGCAAAGAAAAAAAAGAATAAGTTATTGTGCGATTTTATACCGCAACAAGGTGTTCTTAAGACACTCTCTGGAATTCTGAGTCTTATTGTTGTCTTCCATTTTCGACACTGATCCATTTTGAAGATCTTTACAATTGAAAATTCGCCAAATTGTTTAGTTTTGAATGTTTACAGTTTAAAATCATAATATTCTTAACATCTTTTGAAGAAGGTCTACCTGAAGGTCTTGCAATTAGATGTCCTTAAATTTTCAATGTGTATAATTTAAAATGAAGTAGTTTTAAATGTTCTCCAAATTTTTAATAATTTTAAAGATCAAAAGTGAAGTTTCTAATTCTAAATTTTCCAAATTGTAAAAAATTCAATGATAAATCAAAATTATAACTTTTCGAATTTAAAAACCTAAAACTTGAATATTTTTTAATTTGTAAATTTTAAAATGTTAAAACTCTTTAATTTAACAGATTCACGAATTCAAATTCTTTGATTTCAAGAAATTTTAGTTCAAATAACGTATTTAATTTTAAAGAGCTATAAATTGAAGTTTCACAATATTAAAGTGCTGCAATTCGGAATTATAATAAATAAATAAAAAACTAATCAATAATAAAACTTCTCAAAGGACTTCTTGAAGCAAATTTTAAAAATTAAAAACTCCTCTATTTTAAAAAATCTACAATTCAAAGATCTGAAGTTTTGAAGAGTTACAATTGAACATTTTTGAATTTGAAGAAATATAAGTACAAATTATTTAACTTTTAAGTTTTATATTTTAAAAGCATGTGATTTGACATATTTTTAAAACTATTTCAATTTTCAAGAATTCAAAATTATTCTATTTGAACGATTTGCAGTTTAAAATTCTTCAATTATAATAATTTACAAATAAAAAATCTTAAATCGTAGATGTTTTAATTGTGAAACTGAAAACATACATAACTTCCAATTGTAAATTTATAAAATTTAAAACTTTTCGAATTCAAAGACTTCTAATTCAAAGTTCTACAATTCTAAAGAGTTACAAGTAAAAACTATTGAATTTTGGAGCTGTATGAGTGAAAATCCGTAAATTCAAATGAATTTTGTAAACACTATTCAAGTTTCAATTAAAAATCTTCCAAATTGTGGAAAATTCAAAAGTAATTCATCAAAACTACTGAATCTTGTATTCTAAAGTTCCAAAATTGAAAACTCTTCATATAAAAAACTTTACAATTTGAATTTCTGCAATTTAAAAGAGTTTCTATTGATCATTCTTGAATTACAGAAAAATTCAAATTATTATTTTTTTTAAATTTATATTTCAAAAGTATGTGATCAGAAATTTTTTTTTTGGAATAGATCAATTTCGAAGATTTTCAATTAAAGTGTTTAAAATTCTTCAATTACAATAATTTGCAAATGAAAAATCTTAAATCGCAGAAATTTTAATTTTGAAACTGAAAACATACATAATTTCCAATCGTAAATTTTTAAAATTTTAAACTTTTCGAATTCAAAGACTTACAATTCAAAGTTCTACAATTCTAAAGAGGTACAACTAAAAACTATTGAATTTTGGAGCTGTATGAGTAAATATTCGTAAATTTAAATGATTTTTGTAAACACTATTCAAGTTACAATTAAAAATCTTCAAAGCTGAATAATTTTTAAACGTGAATAATCAAAATTACAGAATTTTTAGTTGTAATATATAAAAATTTAAAATTCTTAAATTTTAAAGATTTATAATTTAAAATTCAACAATTTTAAAGTATTTCAATGAAAATCTCTTACATTTTTAGGATTTATACGAAAAAATTTCTTAATTTAGATGATTTTAAGGATCAAAAGTAAAGGTTTTAATTTAAAATCTTCCAAATTGAGGAAAATTCAAAAGCAATTCATCAAAACTACTGAATCTTGTATTCTAAAGTTCCAAAATTGAAAACTCTTCAATATAAAAAACTTTACAATTTAAATTTCTGCAATTCGAAAGAGTTACTATTGATCATTCTTGAATTACAGAAAAATTCAAATTATTATATTTTAAAAATTTATATTTTAAAAGTATGTGATCAGAATTTTTTTTTTTTTTTGGGAATAGATCAATTTCGAAGATTTTCAATTAAAATGTTTAAAATTCTTCAATTACAATAATTTGCAAATGAAAAATCTTAAATCGCAGAAGTTTTAATTGTGAAACTAAAAACATACATAATTTCTAATTGTAAATTTTTAAACTTTTAAACTTTTCGAATTCACAGACTTACAATTCAAAGTTCTACAATTCTAAAGAGTTAGAAGTAAAAACTATTGAATTTTGGAGCTGTATGAGTAAAAATTCCTAAATTTAAATGATTTTTGTAAACACTATTCTAGTTTCAATTAAAAATCTTCAAAACTGAATAAGTTTTAAACGTGAATAATCAAAATTACAGAATTTTTAGTTGTAATATATCAAAATTTAAAATTCTTAAATTTTACAGATTTATAATTTAAAATTCAACAATTTTAAAGTATTTCAATAAAAAACTTTTACATTTTTAGGATTTATACGAAAAAATTTCTTAATTTAGATGATTTTAAGGATTAAAAGTCAAGGTTTTAATTTACAATCTTCCAAATTGAGGAAAATTCAAAAGCAATTCATCAAAACTACTGAATCTTCTATTCTAAAGTTCCAAAATTGAAAACTCTTCAGTATAAAAAACTTTACAATTTAAATTTCTGCAATTTCAAAGAGTTACTATTGACCATTCTTGAATTACAGAAAAATTCAAATTATTATATTTTAAAAATTTATATTTTAAAAGTATGTGATCAGAAATTTTTTTTTGAATAGATCAATTTCGAAGATTTTCAATTAAAATGTTTTTATTTATATTATTATATTATTTATATATATTCTGATGATTTTCTGGTCACAATATTTTAATTTTAATAGTTTATAAATGAAATTTGGTAAATCGCAGAATTTTTCATTGTGAAACTTAAATACTTGCCTAATTGTTAATTGTACATTTTCAAAATCAGAAACTTTTTGATTTTAAAGATTTTTTATTTAATGTTTTACAATTTTAAAGAGTTACAATTGGAAATTTTTAATGTTAATGATTCTCATTTAAAACTTCTTTAATTTTGAAGATTTATGAATAAAGCTTCTTAAATTGTGATGATTTTGAAGACCAAAAGTTATGAGTTTACAATTTAAAATCTTAAAAATTGATGAAGTTTCACATGCGAATCATCTCAACTACAGAAATTTTAATTGTGATTTTTAAGAGTTACAATAAAAAATTTATGAATTTCAGCGATTTGCAATTTGAGATGCTTTAATTTTTAATATTTGCAATTAAATATTCTTTAATATATGATGCAACAGTTTTTTTTAGAAAGTAATTGTTGGTGTAATTAGTTTCCTTCTTATAGGTACTTCCACAACACTCCATCTAATTTTAAATGATCCCAATGTTAGATAAAAATGAATGTTACCTCTATCAAACATAATGAGGATTTGTTACTCTGAGTCAAACTAAAGAATTTTCATATGTTTGCATCTTTAAATGAAGACATTATTTTATGAGATGTACTACTGACGTATGATAATAAACTGTGAAACTGGGTGGTAGAAGGCCAATTTAAGAGACATATGTAGGGGATAAGTGTTCGGCGGAAATATAGAAGCTTTGACGTGGACAAGGTGGATAAATGAATTTGAAGATAATTATACACAAACAAACACACACACATATATATATATATATATATATACATATATATACATGAATTATTTATCTCAGGAAACAATATAAGTTATTTAAAAACTGCCAACTTGTGTTTCTTTGAGGTAAAAGGCACATTACTTAGGAATTTAATTATAATATTTGCTAAAATGACTCGGACAGAGTATTTACATTCTTGATCACATATTCCAATTAAATCTTGAGTAAAAGTAAATACATTTAATAATTAAAGCAATTTGTATTTATGATTTTTAAATTAAAATTGGTTAAATCTGTTTAAATATAAAACGAGCTTGACAACAAGCTACTAGCAGGTATATCTGAAGGCTGTGGTTTCGTTTAATTTAAAACATTGCAATAGCAGTCATCACATATGAATTATATATTTAAAGGCTTTTGGAAAACAGGAGTGTTTGCAACGCAACATAATGCATTACTTATGCCGTTCCCCTGTAAGCGCTGGGTCGTTAATTACTTTTATCAAATGCGCAGAGCAAGACAGATTTCGCAAATTTATTATATGTACCGGTAGGATAATATTTGGTGGTGCAAAAATGGATGGAAAATGGACAAAATCATGAGTTATAATGCATTATCAAAATTTCTACGATAAGTTAAAAGTATAACGTGCGATAGAAAAATGTCCTATCCTTTTGATTTTTTATAGTTTTTAAGTTGAACATTAAAAATTACAAATCAGAAATAAAATTAGTGTTTTAAGGAGATTATTGTTGGCGATATTTATATTTTGGCGGTTTATCGGTTCAACTCTCGATTTAATAATGCGAGCGATTTTCTACTTATTGAGGGCCTTAGCATTTCTAAAACTTTGACTTACAATATGAAAATAAAATGAATCAAATGTAACTAAATAATGAACTTTATCAATTACAGTATTATAAATATTTAAACGTTTTTCTAAATATGTTAACATGTTTATCACTGCATAACGATAGAATGTGTTAAATAACAATTTTGTAACTTTGTTGAACAAAATGCGAAATTATTTTTATTTAATGGATGAGAAATCATGAGCTTGGATGTGAATAATAAACTGAACTAGGAAATATGGAATTTATAAAAGCAACTATGAGTACCACTGCTATTAAATCCGTAGGGAATCAACGAGAACCATAATGATTGGGTGTGTCCACTCTTGCTGACGTCCGAAAAATACCGCTAGGTCATGCAAAGCGTGAAAAAGGTAGAGTAAACGAAAGTAAAGTATAAACAACAATTGAAATCTTCATGCTTGATATCACCATCTACTAATCTTTAAATAATAATAGAGGAATAAAATAATAAAATATTTTACTATAAAGTCAATGCATTTGTTTTTAATAAAATTATTCTAAATGATCATACACTTTTTTAGACTTTTTTTACAATTTAGTTCCAAGTTTGGGCTTCGACAAAATCTAGTAAAAACTTCGAAAATATAGTTATTGTTATTATTTTTTTGGTACTAAATTGTAAAAACTAAGTTTTACATCTTAAAATTAAAAAATAAAGTTTAAAAAAAAACGAAGTAAGCTAAAAAATTATTAATGGGACTTTTTTGTAGTAATTTGTCGTGAAAAATTTGTTTATTTCATTAATTTTTTTCGTATCTTTTTCGAGAAAAAATAGAAATTTCGATTTTTTAAAATTAAAAATGGATTTCTTCAAAAAGGGCTTTGCTAAGGGTTTTGTAATTGATAGAAAAATAGCTGCAAAACATCACAGAATTAAAATCAAGAAAAACTTTCTTGGTGTTCGAAACTTTGGATTGAAGTTATTTCAATTGAAATGTGAGCTCTTTTTAAAGCAAGTAAAATTAAATTATTTTTCATACATATTTTTATTCACTATTTAGAAGTTGTTATTTGACATTAAAAGCTGAGTAAGAAAGCATTATACAAGAATTGGATAAATTAAAAACTAATTGTTTTATAAATGTTTTTATATAGCTGAAAATGGTTTTTTATTACTAGGTGTTTTTGCACTCCACTTTTCTTTATTGTTTCATACTTCTTGATAGTTTGTAACTGTTTTTAATATTTAACAAAGAAAGTATCAAGTCCTTTTTGAAATAAGTAAAATTCAATTTTAGATTGTAGTTTAGGAGTTATTCGCGTTTTTGTTAATCACGGTCAAAAGTATTGTTTTTTTAGTTTTAATGAGAAATGCTACTTCACTCTATCCTATATTTTGTAATATTATACTTATGTCCCTGAAGTAACAAAAGTTGGTATGTTTTTTGTTATATTTGACTAAAAAGTTAAACATGGGCACTCATGACACTCGCTAATTTTAGATGCGTTTTCCTTGAAAAGAGGGTTTTCGAAGTTCCAATTCCAATAGTGCCCCGGCGACTTGATTTTCAAACTAGAGGGTTCGTCCAGGGCTTAAAATGATGGAATTATGTCTAGCTACCTGCTTCTGTACGTAACTCCATAACGATAAAGTGAGCCTTCTCCCTGTGAAACGTCACATTTATGTGACGCAAAATTTAGATTTTTTTCACCTGTTAGATGGAATACTAAGAAAACTAAAAAAAATTTCAAACAAAGATTGCAAACAAATCATTTTCATTTTATTTATACTTAAGTCACTCCATAATTTTAAAGCCTTTGAACTGCTTACTGATAATAATAGGAAAGATGCTTTCTGTAAAGAAACATTAAGTTCAACAACTTTTCAGGGTCAATATTTCATCTAACAATAAATCCAAAAACCTCACTTGATTTCCAAGCATTTCCTGACCGCCATACTTTATTTAATTGCGATAGCCATTTCGCTCTTGCCCCCCGAGCCGCCTTTATTTCCGGCAAAACGAAATCGATTAGCTGCGAGGGACGGCGCGGCGATTCTATCTTGTGATAACCCAGAAAAGCACGAGGGACATGAATCAGGAACAAGCGTATCCGCGCGATATGGAACAAATCGCTCTGGCATTTCAAGCATTGTTATTTATCTTGGGCTGCAAAATGACGACGAAGAGTGAAAAGTCTTCGAGGATATATCCGTGTACATACAAATCGTATCGGGAGTGTATTGAAAACGCGACTTAAAAAATGGCAAAGCATTTTTCTTCGAACTAATCTGTGGGAAACGCGCACACCGGAAATGGGCGGGCGTACGTACTTCCGGTTGGCACACGATGGCACCGCGTTTCACGAAGTATGTAACGCGCATAAGTCACCTCTTGAACTTTTTCATATATACAGGTGTCCTTCCTTAATTGTGTCTGTGCCTTTTTATAGGTGTGAGTGCGAATACGCGACCCTTATGTTGATGTGTATCGGCCCGCGCGGCTGCATTAACTTGATTAAAGCCGCTACACTTCCATTAACAGTACGCTTTACTGATCAGAAAAGAATCCTTACTGAAAAAAATAGCAAAAAAAGGAAATGATATGTTGATATTTTTTTTTACAATTTTATTGCATATAAAACAAGGCCGTAGCTACGGGTACTGAAATTTCGGTTTAAATAACCGGATTTTTTCGGTGCAAATAGCTAAGTTTTTTCGGTACGTGTAAATACTTTTATAGATAAAATAAAACATTGAAACGATTTTTTCATCATTTATATCTGCCCAATAATGACTCGCTCGACTACTGTGTTTGATTTTCTTTGCAAAATGATATTTAGCTCTAACAAGGAAGGTCATCGAAGTGTTTGCCTCCGATTTGAATGAAACTTTGCTATGTTGTAGAGCACAAAAAAATATGAGACACGTAATTTTTTTTTCTGCGGGTAAACTTTTCAAAG
>JAUELO010000075.1:2195754-2207558 GCA_032357855.1 Amphibolips quercusostensackenii | reverse complement strand
GCCACTCGTATTAAACAATTTTCGCTGAGCGTTGATTGTTCACCTGGGCACCCAGAATGAAAAAAGTACAAGAAAATATTTATGATGCAAGAGCTATAACAAGTGTTTGTTCACATTGTTTGCATTCACAATTTTGGAAACGGGAATCTGGACAAAGTGAAGAGAACATTTTATTGAACTAGAAAATTTCAATGATAATAAAAAAAATATCTTGCCTGAGATGATATCAATCTTTTTATTTTTATCTAATACTTGCACCATGTTTTATTAATTTTCAAATTTGACATGTGTATTTTCCAAAATAATAGAGTATAGTTTTAAAAAGAATCTCATTCTGGTATAACATTAGATATTATGCAAAACAGATACTAATTTTTAGTAGCTTTTTACACTACATATACTGTACGGATTAAAAAAACGTATTTTAAATAAAACGACCCTTGATACATGCATTAGGTACAAGATTATGTGAAATTAGCACAGATCCAAATGTGCCAAATCGGCAATTTAGAGGAAAATCGTGTTTGCAGGAAAGAAGGAAAATTATGAGATTACTTTGTTGCGCAGGCTCGTTTTTATTAAGCAAAAGGCCAGCACGTACGGAAAGGCAATGCTGAGCAGCCACCCCACCATATACGACAATATCATCTTAATGAAGCAATTTCGGTATCAACACGTTCCCCGTAATGCTCACGCCACGCCGCGTTGCCCGTTGCGGGCTGGACGTAAGTAGAAACAAATGACACTATACCTCCATTATTTGTAAACGTGAAACTTTCAACCTATTTTGTTACCACTCGACCTCTCTACTACCCTCTTTGAACGAAAATTGCTACTCTCTCTTCGCTCAGGTTTGTGACTCGCGACCCTACAAATGTCTTTTATTTTATTTAATAGCTAAATTTTTCGAATTGGCCTTTTATAAATTACCAAGTATATTTTTTGTGTTGTATGCAAAAAATCATAAAAATGTTTTTTAAATGCTTGATTTGTTTATTAAAAACCGCTAGGCTTTAGGACAAAAATTTTTATGATATTTTGTTGAAAACCGCAATACCGCAGTGGATTAAGACAATAGCTTATAATCAAGAATAATGATATTTTTAAGCTTCTGGTAGTTTGAAATGAATTTTGAAATTGTAATTAATAGATTTTCTCTGCATTTTGTGAATCCAGGGATATCTAAAACTTAGATAATTCTGAATATAAAACAAACTAATAAAATAACATGAAACTTAAGGAAAATATTTTGTTTAATTTCATAAGAAATACTGCTACCGTTTTTATTGACTTACTTTATTTATATATCCCATAATTAATTGATTTCAATGTAAGCGTGTGAATTACAAAATTAATGAACCGTATTAGTATGTGTTTAGAGTAAAAGCTTAAACAATTCAATGTGCGCAAGGGGACAATTATAGTTTTATTTTCCAAGGAAATATTCCCCAAATGCTACTTCTCCTGATATTTATTCAACTGAAATTCATGTTTTATAAATGTTTTTTATTTAACCAGTTTACCGAAACATCTTAACAATTTTTTTCAATAAATGAAATTCATGGCAGTATTTTTCACCTAAAGGGGTTTAGAATTTAGGAATAGAGTTTGCATAATTTAAAAACACGTTTTTGGAACCCTAATGTATAATAATTTAATAGATGCATTTTTAAACAAAAAAGTTGATAAAATAGAAACAACAAATATCAGTAAAAAATACAACAAGGCCTGAGTACAACTTAGGCCAGCGTGTGAATTTTTTTTCCGAAAATCATTCTTTTTTAACCAACCTAGTAGTCCATGTGTGTAATACGTAAATTCGGCAATTTATACCGAAATTTTGGTGCAAATTGTCACTTTTTTTATCGAATTAATCCATATTATAATTTTTATTTTTAAAATTAACACTTGTCATCATTTTTATTCTTATTGTATCAGCAAAAATACAAATTGCTGCAAAATAATAATTGGTACCAACAAAAGTGCTGAATAATCCTGACGCGGTAAAAGGAAAATAAGAACAAATTATTACTCGAAAAAATTAAAATGACGGCAAATGGTAAATAAGTCAAATACAAAAGTCAATCAACAATCCGCTTTTAATTAAAAACGATATAAATTTCTGCTTTGGTCATTTAAATTTCAAATGTGTCAAACATTCCTACAGTACGTCTTTCAGAACACAATGTCTTAGATAGTTTTAAAATCTATGACTCTTCTTTTTCTTCACCAAATAAACAAAGATTAGAAAGTGATACCATTTTTTCAGTTAGCTATCTTAACAGATAAAAGGGTACAGAAACAAAAACATTTAAACAACTTGCTCTATCCTGAAACTCTACAAAATATATTAATTTCCAATTTGTCTTCATATAACCCGTTGTTTATAGTTTGGCGAAGCCAGTTCAAAGCAAGAAGAGCTCGTTAACTGGTGCGAAGACAAAGGGTCGTTTTCACGCGAGGAGACATTTGAAATGCGATTCAGCGAAACGAACGTTGAAAAGGAAAGAGATTTGGAAGTGACGAGAAGAGACAATGAGAAGAGAGAAATCACAAGGTACCCATCTGCCCGTACGGTTTACAGGAAGACAATGCGATTTACCGGAGTCGTAATCTATCTGTGTGGAGGATCGCATCTCGGCATTCCGATCTGAAACCTTAATTAAGAATCCGTCAGTTTCTTGCGAAACTTGGCCCCTCGGTTTTACTCCAGCTTTTTTTTCATTCTCCGCTTCTTTGTTTCTGTCCGAGCTTTACGGCGCTCATCTCGGACAGCCAAGCTTGAGAAAAATACATCAGAAATGCATAGAAATGCATAGAAGTGTCAGAATTAAGGGGAAAGGTGTCGGAAAAATCACTGTTTTCTGAGTTAAAAGTTTCAAATTGGCAATAAGGATGCATTGTTTTTATAATAGAAGCCGCTACATCACTCTTGGGTTGCGAAAGCGTCATCGGTTTGCTTGGTTTCTGCAACTCAGAACGGAGAATGAAAAAAGATTAATGTAAGCTGAAAAAATGTATGCAAATTCACTAAAAATGAGCCTGTTAAACGTTAAAATGTTAGACATAGATGCTTTTAAACTAGATTACCATAAATTAAATAAATGATACATATCATAGTATAATAGTGGTACTTTTATTGAATAACGATATTTTTACGAACGATATTTTTTATACTTTCTGACGATATTTATACAGAAACGTTAATTTAACCCAACAAGGTAATTTCATACGAACAAGGATAAATAGACGCTTCTCATATTAAAGCCATTTTCGCCATCGCATATTATTAATCGAAGCCGAAAATGTGACACATACGCAATTTAATTTTTGATTTAAGTTGTATGTATGTATAAAAGTGTCGGTACGCGTCACGGCAATTGAATTTGACTTTGTCAAAGCTTTACCGATTGGATGTCGAATGGCAACGGGTCGATGAGAATTTTCCGTTTTCGTATTCACTGAAAGCAGGTTTGCCGTGCAATGAAATTTCACCAGGCCAAAAAGTCGATCGACATATGTGTAATAAAACATCGACGTCTATGACAATAGAGCTTACGTCATGGAAAAAAGCAATCAGAATAAGCATAAAAAACCGATAAGAGTTCGAAATTTTAATTGACATTATAAAGGAAGGTCCTCCGATTCAAAGCCTAGTTATTTTTAGAAATCATGGTTGTGAATAAAATAATTCAACGCTAAACTTCATTATTAATATTGTAAGTATAATAAAAGATTATATGGGTGATTGACAAAAAGTTGATAACTTTATGATTATATAATTTTTTTTTAAGAATATCCCAGTAAAGTACTTATACTAAAGCACCATTTTGAGAAGTTTGAAAATTTTACACGACCTGTGCAAAACTACAACCATGAAAAGATAAAATCCTGAATAATATAATATAATACTATTTGTTATATATTTTAGATTTACAGACATCACATATATGAGTCTAAAAATTAAAAAATTAAGAGTGGAGTACAATATTTCAAATTTAAGCATTTCAAAAATCACTTCAAAGTCTCTCTACAACTTTTTGGCCTTGTCACGCTGCATGGCTATTTTAGAATAAAACTCGAAAATAATTATTGAAACTGTTTTTCATTTCTCATTGTATTTGTCTTACATTTTTTATTTACTTGACCCAGTTTTTCATTTAGCAATATAAATAATAGATAAAAGCATTTTAATAATTCCTGCATCACTCGCTGGTAACAAAATGTCATTATTCTCTGCTTTTGACGTGTTACGTAATTTAATACCTCTCATAATTATGAATACAAATAGAGATCTGCGGGTAAAAGAAACGTGAACTTTTGTTTATTACCGCTCTACTAGCGCCATAGTTGACATTCATGGTAAACTAACGATAATGTCTTTATTCTTGAATCTTAAATGCATTGATATTCTTTTGTTTCTCGACCAGTCTAAAAAATTTCGGGCTAGAAAACAATAAATTAGCATTTGATTTATCGATCGCTAAACCGAGAAATAAAATAAACAAAGAAAGAAATAGTCAAGATTAAGAGAGATGGGTGAAGAAATGAATCTGAAATATGAATCTGCTTATAACAGTAAATTTCTTATCTGCATAATTTAGAGTTAACGTAAGAATAGAAAAGATGTGTTGATTGGAGACGAATAGATTGACTAATAATGTTGATATTCCTGAAGAGAAACAAAGGCACAATATTGAATAATATTAAAAAAAATAATTTTTTATAGCACAACTTTTTTTCTTTAACATAATTTAAAATTTATGCAAGAACGGAAAAGATTCCTTGATTCGTGATGCATGGATAAAGAATATTTTTTGATTTTAAATTTTTAAATAAAATAATTCTGATATTTTTTGTAAAAAAACTTAAAGCTGGAAAACGGATATGGTGGGACAGAATTACCCCCTTTCATTTTTCGGCTCAAAAAATGTCCATTCAAAAACAAAATTTGATTTGCCTGGGTTGTCATAGTATTAAAAAAAAATTTGTTTAATTTTGTCATTTTGCATTTTTTGTAAATTTCTATTCTTAAATTGATAAGAATAAAGACTTTAGTTTGTCTATTATTAAAAAAATCACTAATGCTTACTTTATAACAAAGCAAATACATTTGCTCACGGGAAGCAAAGTGCTCGTAAAATGAGCACCATATAAATATTAATACTAATAAAGTGGAAGCACTGGAGATCGAATTCACAGCTAGATTTAATTGAGGAACATTTAATTAAATAAATTAAAAATTTTACGAAAATGCTACCATTACAAAGCTTTCTCTATAAGAAAGCAAAAAGCCTAAATAAATTAAGAAGAACAAATATAACTTTACTTTCTTTGTTAAAATTTAACAGGCTCAAAATTTAAAAGCGATAAATATATAAATGCAAAATCGTGGCGTTTGAATTTAGAAATATTTAGAATTGAATTGAAATAATGTTACAAGAAAGCATGACAGACTCTTTCTTGAGCCAATAGAAATTATAATTTGATCAAAAGTAAAATCTTTATATACAGTTCGTAAAAATTGACTAGGAAATCGCTCTTGCAAAACTATATTGTTATTTCATCAATTTTTCCAAGCACGAATTACCTTTTTTCTCAATTTAAAATTCATAACAACTTAAATTAAACATCACTGAAACACATAACTCTATGCAGTTGATCTTTGCAATATGACACCCCAAACGTAATATTTCAAACGTTAATTTCAACGTCATAGAATTGTACGTCACAGAGACTATGAGCGGATATACATGTTTTATTTACACGCAATTACAACTTGACTAATATCATACATCAAACCACTCCTCTCATATTTAACTCGTCGATACATTTTCATCAGGATTTTCTTGCATTCTCGTGAAAAGTATAACAATTTCATATACAGGCAAAAAAACAAGCCGAGAGTGTTTCATTTTTTGTACTGAAATTTTACTGCATTTCTACGTATAATTTATTAACAATAATTATCCACCAGTTAATATAAAATGTAGCTTTTTATTTTAAAGTTTATGTTATTTTATGGGTTAAACACTTGTAAAATGTCAATTTTGAATTTAAATTATTGTTCCCGCTTATGGAACACGATAGGAACATATTTTTGTCGTCACATCTTGTTATGTGAGAAAGGCTAAAATGGGATCGTGCAATGAAGGAAGCTGGTGGTTTGAATCAGACGACGATTGGACGTCAGCATGATTGTTAAACTACAATTTTGTTTAAGTGTCTTAATTAGCACTGCTTGGTTAGTTAATCATTATACAGTGTTAGAGCTTTTTAAAATTTAGTGGTATATTAAGCCTTATATAAGTGCTATCTTATCTTTAATTTATAAGGCACGCATAAGCCTCAGTTTATAATCCAATAATATTAGTAATGCTTTTTGAAAATTAATATAGCTACTTTATTTGGCGACTTCAGAGTAATTAATGAGAGACATAAGTGGAAGCTAATAACTAGCTATTTGTGGATCACTTCAGGTCAGCTCATTTAGGATGACAGTCCGGTTTCATATTTTTTTAAATTATAATAATATTAAAGAATCAGAAAGAGAACGTTGAACATCTATCCTTTAAAAGCAAATGCAGGATCTGTGTGAAAAATTGTACCGATTTTCAGCTTCAATTTTTCCAGACATGCAGCTGCTCTGAGAAATAAATTTAGACTTGCAAGGCTTTTGTTAGGCAATCAATTTACAAATTCAGAACAAATATTAAACAAAAAATATTTAAGGTACGTTTGTTTCCTACTGCGTAATAATATAGATTAATAAAAAGAATGGAATAGAATTTGCATCAAGGTGGAATGGAATTTAATTATATCGCGAAAGTATCCTCAAACCCTTTCTTCAGGAACGCTTTTCTCCAAACTGCACTCTCACATTCAAGACACTGCATGTTCCAAAACGCAATTGAGCCACTTTAATTAAAGCTCTTGATACTACTTAGTAGATGGTACTTTCTTGAAAACAGAATCTTATTTTATATCCTGAAAACAGCTCTGGTAGTCCTGAAAATGTTTAAATATATTTTACAATTTGCGTTTGCGTGAAAGATATATTTTTTTAAGTAGAGCATTAGTTTAATAAAAGTGAATCTTTTGTTTAAATATAATTTGGACATTAGATTTAAGCAGTTGACAATCTTAATAGATGCAATGCCCTACGAATTTACGTAATTTCAAAATTAAGTTCTGTCCTGGTGTCGTAAAGAACTAAACTCAAATAATTACAATAGCCGTTGTTAAATCAAGAGCAAGCTAATTACAAGTCCTACCTTTTCTATTCTTCCCACATAATCATATTTGTTAATTATCATGTATGTACATTAAAGCCATAAAAGCGATATTCTTGGTTACAAAATATTGGTTGAATGAATTTTACACGTAACTTTCAACATACTTTGTTGAAAAAGCAATACATCCTTTTAGCAGAGAATCATGTGGTGGTCTAGATATTTATATGCATCTCAAAGTTCAGACTTAGTTAAAATAAAGATCTCTGGTACGTGAACATCTTTTAAAAAATGTACACGAGCACATGCAATTTTTTATGAGGTCATTATACAAATAATTCAAATTTAAACTATTAAAGGTATGAAAAGTATTCAAATATAATGAAAATATGACGGGCCTCTAGATTTGCAATTACGCAAATGTACACAATTTGAATATGGTTACAGTTTTAGAGATCTTTAATATTTTAATTAAGTTCTTAACTCTGTTTAAAAAAATGGCAAATCACATCAATATGTTGAACCTGTACGTACATACCATAGATTACGACTGCAAGTAGAAGTTTGGACAAGATTCACTCACCTGAAAACATAAAAAAATGTTTATTAATCATAAAAAGTTGTACAGCATATACTCAAAAGTATTATTTAAATATCAGTAATTATTGATTTTTGATAAATAAATACTACTGAAAAATACTTATTTTCAAACAATTGGTTACAAATAAACGGGACTTTATTGTCACATGAAAAGTTTCTTTTACAGTTTCTAAAAACAACCGCTACAGGTAATGTAATATTAGGAAGAATCATAAATATACAATTATTTTAAATTAAAAAATCTTTTATATATTTTATACATTTTTCACACTCAAACAAAAATTTTAAATGTTGTATTTTTATGAAATACCATTGCAAGATCTATCTGACAATGTTTTAGGAAAATAATAAAATATTCTTTCTTTTATATTTCATTATTCTCTTTTCAGCGCGTAAAATAATGTTTACGTGAAAAAAACGAGGCGATTTAATTTTTTGCATAAACCACCGAGCAGTCCATTGCTTTCAAATATTTTGAAAGAGTGTTTTATTATTAAAAGGTGAATTTCTGACCGAATAAAAAAATGCATTTTTCATTTTTTGAGAGGCATTATTCATCCACAATGTTTGAAAAAAGCTAAAAAAATACTGAGCAACCTTGTAAGAAGTACTTTAATGCATACAAGAATAATATATTGGAGGATAAAAACAAAAATTAAGACAATGCATCATTAATAACACAGACTGATAAAACTTAAATTTTTTTGTACCCAAAGGCTGCGCTAGGTGATGCTTATAGATTTTGATGTTTCGAAGACATAGCTATTGTCCAAATTTTTTCTATACAAAAATCTCCAAACACAAAACCCTTTATCATTCAAATAACGCAATTTTATTTGCTTTCTTTGCCTTCTTTGCCAGTTTTTCTCTGTGAAACTGAAATGATTAATGTGATATATTTCAGAGAAAAAGAATCGGTTAAAGATGATCCAAAATAGTAATAAATGGTAAAAAGGAGTATTAAACGATAGCGTTAGAAGTTTAAAATAAGGAATCGTTGCTCGTGTTATGGTGTTTCAAGTATGTCTGAAAATGTTCAGTTTTTCTTTTTTAGGTTAGGATATCTTAAAATCCTGACATATAGGAAAAATTTGAACAATTTTTTTTTTAGGAAATCAAAATACTTCGGGGTCACATAGTCCAGTCTTTCGGTACAAATTTTGTCAATCTGTGTAATTTCCTGTTTAAATATTTATTCAAAAATAGTAGTAAAACAAAATATTCCGAAAACCTCTTATTGTTTAAACCTGATTGGCTTTTTATTACTTAAAGTTTCTGTATGTCTTAAATTTGAAGTATTGAAAATTAAATCTACAAATAATTCTGTTTAGTGAGCAAAATCATAGGAAACCTTATTGCTAATTTAAAAATATCTAGTTTTGATACTCTTCCACCGTTTAATTAAAATTCTAAATTATCTAAGCAATTATGGAAAATATTCTTTATGTCTTATGTAAGTGCTTTTTGCTGGAAATAAGAATATTTACAAAAAAAAATTTTAATATAAAATCCTAAAGTTTCGAGGAATCAGTATCTACAAGTGTTATATTGTGTTAATTATTTTTACATCAAATTAGCATTTTTTAACAAAAATCATCATCGAGATTTCCAAGTCGCAACAATTTGAGGTTATCTTACCGCTTTACATCGGAAACGGGTGTTTTCAATAATAGATTATCAGATTTTAAAAATAAATCGTTTTTTTTAAGTTTACGTTTTTCGGTTTGATTAGCATTTATTACCGGAAACTGACATTTTCAAACGAAACTCATTAGATGTTGAAAGTTCTTAATTTTTTCACAATTTTAGGTTACGTTGACGTTTTACACAAAAAATTGATATTTTCAAAAAAAAGACATCAAGATTCAAAGAAGATTTAGAATCTTTTAACAATTTTAGATTATTTTATTGATTTTTACTGTAAATTGGCAGTTTTCATACAAAAATTATATTACAAAGAAAATTCAAAACTTTTTAACGATTTTAGGTTATGTTTGCGTGTTTCATCAAAAGGCGTTATGATTATTAAAAAATATCATATTTCAAAAAACTTTAGATTTTTTCTAACAACTGTAGGTTAAGCTAGCGGTTTTCAATATAGAGTGCAAAGAAGATTTAAAATTTTTGAACAGTTTCAGGTTATACTAATGTATTTCACGTAAAATTGTTTATTTTACATGAAAAACATTAGATTTAAAAAAATATTCACGATTTTTTTCATATATTACATAACATCATAAAAAGGAGCAGAAAGTTCACGTTTCGTTACGTTCTATTATGAGGGACGATATTTTTGATCCGATGACGTAGCGTTTTTAATTGCATGTTTATTAGCAAACTGATTTAACAAATAAAACTCGATTTTTCCCCAAAACAAACAAAATTTTTTTAAAAATTTCTCATAGAAATAGGCCTTCTTTATGTAAGGCATCCTTTGAGTTTTAGGACTAAACCATTTTTGTGTCTTAGAGAATTTTTTTAAAAATATAACTTTAGAACCTTTCTCGTAACGAATGCATGATATCAAAAAAGAGCGAGAGGCATTTTCTGTAGGTGTTTTTAACATAAGCCAATTCATTTTAGCATTTTGTTAAATCTGTTGTTGTTTATAAGGCAAAAAGGCCACATAAAACTCTCTGATGCTGCTAGGTCTAACCTGGAACTGGTAGTTTTCAATAAACAAAATTAGATTTAAATCCAGTGAATTCTGTCAAAATCATAAAATTGACAAGTTTAACGAATTCTGAATTCTGTTATAATTTTTTATCGGAAACTGAACATTTTTATATAATAATGATTAGATTTCAAAGAAGATTAATAATTTTTTTTTAAATTTTAATTAACGTTAGCGCTTTACATCAAAAATTGGTATTTTCAAATGAAGATACTTATAACTTGAACATGGTTGATAATCTTTTTAAAATTTAGGACTATGTCAATATATTTTGTCGGAAAAAATTGAATTTTTAACAATAAAAATTGAAGAAACTTAAGAACGAAGGAAAAATTTATGATTGAACCTTCGACTGATGTAAATTTGACGTTCAATTTCCTTCAAATTTTAAGAGTGTTGAATTTAACTTTTGAAAATGAAACTCTTCAGAATTAAACTGTTTGAAAATTATGAAAATAGAAAATTTTATTCCAACCTGTTGAAAATTTAAGAAAAAAGCGAATTTTGTATTAAAAGAGGAGGTAAAAATTTATTATTCACATAAAGGACCCTCGCTTAATGTACAGTAAATGGCCTTTGGTTTAAAATTCTAAATATATTTTTTTTTGTATTTTTGAACCTGCAAATAAATAATTTGAAAGAAAATTGTAAAAAAAAAGAGAGTTTTTAGACGAACACTTAGCACAGTTTAAATTTTTACATGTATTTTAATAGAAAAATGCTTATTTTAGTGAAATGTTTTTTTTGCAAAACCTCTTTAAAAGATTGGGCTAAAATTTTTACATTTTGACGATTAAACTTACCAAAACAAAAAGTTCATACCCACGGATTAGAAAGATTAACGATTGTTTGGGTATACACCCAAGTAAAAATGCTTCGACTAGAGTTCGACTTGGTTATGTCTTGAGTTCGTCTCCAAAACATCGATGTCTGGCTGCGTCTCAAAACTGAGTCAAGACATAAGTGTTCGTCTTACGTTTATGGTCACGACAGGTCAGTCGGCGTTTACTCGTCTTAAGTCGAGCCTTGTCTTGGCTAAAATGGGCGTGACTTTTTGGACTCAGGAATGAAACTTTCAACAGATGCGAAGGATTGAAATTAATGAATAAAAAATTTGTAATTAGTAAATAAGTTATTTTGGTTTTAAAAATTAGGAATCTGTGGGTCTAAACGAGCATAACCCTAAAAAATTTTATTGAAAAAATTAAAATTGTAACTTTCTATAAGGATCTCGTAAGCCGATAGAGATCAGTAAAAAAAAAACAACATTTCCAATATCATCGTCAAACAAGTGTAAT
>JAUELO010000075.1:2146750-2159679 GCA_032357855.1 Amphibolips quercusostensackenii | reverse complement strand
GAATATACGAATGAAAATGGGTGGGATTCCACCCCGTGAGTGGGGGAGGGGGGTGAATGTACAAGCCCGTTTCACAACCAGCTAACATTTTCTTAACTAAGATTTGCTTTTAATTATTGTCACATCGATTCACGCACAAAGATACCAATTATTATTTAAAATTTTCAAGATAATCGAATATAAGCATAATTTACCTTAAAAATAATGATCTATTGAAATCTGCTTTTTAATTAAATTTGAAATTCGCAAGGAAAATATGTTATGAGTTTCCTACTTTTGAAATCCCGGGAAGATTCTAATTCAGTAGAATCTTCTCATGATAAATGGGCATAAACTAATTAAGTATTATAATTGAAATCCCTCCTAATTCAATTTTTTTTCAAACGCTTAAAACATAAAAATTATTTCAGGTTAACACTCTCGATTTATCTGGTGAGATTGAAATACACTTTTTTGCTTATATATCTAAATCTTTGATTTATATTTATTTAAAGCTTTTGTCGAATGGAATGAATTTCACCCGGTGTACTTCGGGCTTGTCCTCTCTCCTTCCACCCAAAGCGCACGAGACTTAGGGGAAATTGTTGGAGGGGATGAATCGATACAGCAACGATACAAAGAGCGATGTCTCGAAACTCAAAAGTAGAGTTTATGCGCATCTTCCGTGTCACAAAGCGCTGTACTCAATTTTCGATGCAACGTGACATTTGTCGTGATTAGGAAACATCGTTGATTACCATTTGCGAAGTAACGTATAAATTTATCGCAATTTCTCTTACTTCTTGTCAAAAATTGAAATTATAAATATATAATGAAATTATAAAGTGCACTGATCTTAGGATTTCCATACCTAGGGTAACACTAATCAATCTGTGATAATGTACAGAACTACTTACTAATCTTCCAAACTAAATTATCAACTCTTAGGAAAACTTTCATTTAAGCTAACCAGAATTATATTTTTAAAATAGTAGTAGACTTAAAAGAAACAAATTGAAATTTATTAATAAAAAATACTTTATATGACACTTTTTCCATGTTATTGTTCAAATATGTAAAGATTGTTGGCGATTATAATTCATCTCAAATTGTAGATAATTTTAAGGTGAATTCCGAGAAATATTTAAAAGCATTTATTTCTATTGATTTAAGAGACATTAGCTCTTAAAATTCAACCAAATATACTTTGATTTGCTTAAAATTTATACAATAATGTTTTTTCATGATTTAGAACAAATTACGCATTAGCCAAATGTGCTTTATAAAATTGTTATATTTGTAGATTTTGTATTATGATGTACTACAATTTTTTATGTTTCTATAGGTTTCATGCATGTCTCCAAACTTTTAAAGCTTTTTAGTTAACGTCGTCTTGGCGATAACTTGTTTGATAGACCACTGTTTTCAAAAAAAAAAATTCTGAATATATGCACACAAGAAAAAAATTTGATAAGTCTGGGAAATCATGAGGGAGAACACAATTAATTTTGGACGTGCCTTATACAACTCTTTCGACATTCTTATAGATTTTAAAATTGTTTTTTTTTTTAAATAGGGTCCATTAAACATAAGTTATTGCTTAGAGAATATCTATCAAAAATCAGTAAAAATTTTGATATGTTTCAAACCTCTAAAAACAGTTTGAAGAATCTACTGGTATCTTTTTGTCAATTTTTTTCTTTCCTTTCAGTAGAGAAGTTTCATTAGGCACACCTTTTCCTAATTTTTAATTTGAATAAAAGCTATCATTTGTAAAAACGAGAGATTTCTTATATTACAGTACTGAAAAAGTATCAAAAAAGTAGCCCTGCCTAAAAAAATATCAAAAAAGTGAAAAATTGTGTAACCACGAAGCCTGAATTAAATTAATGTTTTATACAATTGCTTATTTATGTACTTATTAAGAGAATATAAACTCAAATGAGTTTTGAATCCAACTGGAATTTATCTGCATAAAATTGATAACACATTAAAAATAAATTAACCAGCATCATGAACCCCGATAATTGAAAGCCTCGCGGCTTCGATAATCAATTATTCGTGTTAGATGTTTCACGTAAATCTCATCTCCGCTTATCCTGTAATAGTTTTTTAATTTGCTTCAAATTCTGCACGATGGAGAGAATTACCTGTGAATAACAAATTGCTCGCCGTTAATCAAAGCTTATAGGAATTTATAATCAAATGCTGGCGATGTTGACTTTGCGCAAGGATAAAGTGGACTAACATACACATGCATGGAGATCTCACCAACACACAGAATTGTTATGTAACATGTAACCTGAACGTAAATAACAGATGTGCTTAAGGGATTTTGGAATCTAAGTTGACCCAGAAAAAAAGTATAATGGAAATATTATACAGTACATGGTTTTATGTACAGGTATCTACAAATAAATGCTTGCGTAAAAAAATTCTGCGATTTAGATCTCGTTCTTTTAATAATTTACATATTATGGTAAGTACCTTTTTTTAAATTACTGCTCATTATGTTTCATTAGTATATCTGCAAATAGTAATAATTATAAAATCAGCGCTATTCATGAATCTAACTTGCCTGACCAAAAGCGATGTTACTACTTGCAATTCGTATTCTAGAGTTGTTTCGCTATAAATTTATGTTAGTAGATAATGTAATTGTGATTAACGATATGGAGTGTGATTTCAAAAAATTGCATATGTATGCAAAATAGATAACTATGCAAAGAAATTTTTATTTAAAGTCACAACTACTTTCTAAATTGACTTATTTAAAGTTAAGAATGTACACTCACAGTTTGAATAGTATTTTCTCAATTTAATGTGCCTAGCCAAAATATTTTTTTCAAATTTGCTCATTCAGTCTTAAATGGTATTAAAGTTTCCTTTAAAGTAATTCGTCAATAAAACGTTTATGTGTCAAAATTCTATTTCGCAATTTGTGAATAGAGCTTTTAAAATTTGATAAATTTACTAATTGAAAAACAATGAAAATATTAAATTTGTAATAGATTTAACAGATAGCTTTAAATTCAGACGAACCGATCATTGTAGATTTTCCCAGACTGCGATCTTTGTACTTGAATACAATATACGACTAGATAGTAGAGAAAACCGTTTCACGTAAAACCAGATTTTTACATCCAGATATACAAAATTCAATACAAGTTATATTTTTTTAAGAATAAATTCAATGCTGTAAAAGATAGGGGTTTCCCGATTGGACAAAATCTGATCCTTTTCAAAAACTTTTGAGGAACTGATTTCACTAAAGATTGTATATTATTTTGGGATATTCGATTTGTAAACCTTCATATTATTTAATTAAGTTATGTTTTTTGAAGAATTTGAAGATTCGAATGATCGATAAATTTATGAAAAAATTTTGTATAATAATATTTCAGCTATTTTCAAATATATAAACATTAGAAGTTTGGTTATAACATTAATTAATTATGTGTTATATTTTTTATATAGAGAAACCAAAAATTTAGGAATGATATAGAGAGAATAAGTCTGCGTAAAATGCCGTTATTTCTTATATTAAGAATTGCTATTTTGTTTATACTCAATGTACTTCTCAGTGCAGATTTAAATAAAAGAGTCAATCATACAAAATTCTCACTGTCACGAAAAATAAAGTTTATAATATAATTGTGAAATATTGTGTGTTTCAATAGCCCATAGAATTACATTTATAACTAATCTTGTTCTAAAATGTCTTTTTTCCTTATTTTCAGTATGTTTGTTTGCTATTAGTACTAAAGCTTAAGTAAAAGGATATGTTCGTTAATGAAAAAGAAAAGAGTTATAATACTTCCGGAGAAATCAAAAAAAAAAAAAATAATGATCAAACTTGAGGATGCATTTAAAATGAGGACAAATTATATGAGGTATATAATGTAGTTTGTAATGGGATACCAAACTAGAGAAAGGCTTTTATTTTCAGTTAAGATGGATATCGTATTGAAAATCAGATCTTGAAAAAAAAGTTTTTTTATTATTCTAAGAATTGAAATGATATACGTCATGTCTTATAAAAGAAAAAAGAAGTCATTTTCCATTAGCAAAGTTTGAAACTTACAAGAAATGATTATTTTAAGAATTTTTTTTGCAATTAAATTTTTTCTTACTGTTACTTCATACCAATTTTTTTTAAATGGTTGAAATATAATAAATCATGGCTTATTTCCGCTAAGAAAATATTTTCTACAAATCAACTGTTTTCAATTTTGATAATAAAAAAATAATCTTCATATAAATTTATTTCTTGAGAAAATGTTTTTTTTTTAATAATTCATTTTAACGATTTTATGAATAAGAAAATTCACTTTTAAAATTGGAATCCGTAGGGTTGCCAAGAATGTTTTCTTTGAGAAAATGAGCCATAATTTATTAAATTTTAAACATTTAAGAAAAAAAATTTGGTAAAAAGCGATAGTAAGAAAAAATTCGAATGCAAACGAAGGGTAGATATATTTTCTTCTGTAAGGCATACAACTTGTTTTTGAAAAATAATGAGGTCTGACTATTCACACAAAAACTACTTTAAAACACGTATTTAAAGTTTCTGATATTTTAAATTACATTTTACTATTAAAAGTGACTTCCGTGAATTATTTTTATACAAATTAGTGATGTGATTAACTAAAAAAATTCACACCAGATTTCCTCTGACGAGTCAACTAATATGTCTGACCAGACATCACGTTACTACTTGTACTTAAGTTTGCAGGTTTTAATCGACCAAAAATAGAATCAAACATTTTTTATAAAGAACATACATTTATTACAATAATACTAAGTGTCAAAGTGTCTTGTCTGAAAATTCGGGATGAGATGTCAAATTTTGTCATAAGTGTGGCTAGTCGTCTCCAAATGTAGGACTGTCTAGTGTATCCCCATTTTAAGCTGCTGGTAAGAACGAAAATTACTACCTACAAACGCAAAAAAATATGAATAAAAATTTCTTTATTGCGCACAACGATAAAAAACGTCCAATAAGGACAATTCAGTTATTTCTTAGTATTTTAAAACCGGAAAAGTTTTTTAATCATCAGGGTACATAAAAAATGTGTATACTGCATCGATATGTGCAGGGGAAAGTTTCCTAAGACGAGCCCCGTCCTAAGACGGGCCACCCTGAATATTTTTGTACGAAAACATTATAGTCATCACTTACACATGCGAATACGTGCTCAGAAAACTCGTAGTTATTTTGAAAGTGTTTTTTTTTGCACTGGAAGTGAATTAACAAAAACTGAAAAAAAAATTATTTTTGTACGTCAGAGAACGAACTTTTACCTGTTTTAGAAGTTGTGATTCAATAACTTCTAATGACTTGAAGGCGAAGGTTATTTTTTTCACAGATAATTTTGTAAACTTTGCAATTGGTACTTAAGTTTTATTAATTTGTATGCTGTTTAATAAAAATATTGAAAAAATTTTGATTATGCGAAATTCCTAAAACAAGCCCCGGTTAGGCTAGAAAAATGTAGGTAAAAGTAAAATCTGCTTTACCAAAGTGATATAGAAAATATTACACATTTTTGAATTTCCTGCTCATCAAATGTAACTTACCTAACCTCTTTGTTGACTTTATATCATGAATAAGAATTTTTACAAAATATGTTACTTTTTCGATTTATATCAGTTAATTATTGATCTAAGATGAATAATATTTAAAATTTTACAACTTTTCATAAATATATAGTCCTTAAACTTTGTTTACACTTATTTTCTGTTAGACCTTATTTAACGCTTATTTTACGTATTATAATGTATTTTGCATAACTAATGTGTCATAAATGTAAAGAATATATTTAAACAGTGCGCTACGAATCAAATTTATCAATTTCTAGTGTTTAATTACATAGCTTTTTTGATTTTAAAAATAGACCCGTCTTAGGATACCGGGTTGCCTAAAATAGGACAAATACATTTTTTTTCAACTTTAAAGTTCATTGCCTATTAAACATTCTTGGAGCTTTAAAGCGTATGAACTTTGTAAAGCAAACATCAAACTATGATGTAAATAATCGCTTTTGCTTCTGAAGTTTATTAAAATCGAAAATTTTTGGAATGTATGGAAGGGGGCTAGTCTTAGACAACTTTTCCCTACCTGTGTTGTATAAAACAAATAAAAAATTATCATATACTCTCGCATCAAAACTAAACTAATGAGTATTAGTAAAAAGTGAGAAAAGTGCCATAATTCTTGTTCGTTTGAAGCAAAATAATTTTCTTGCTTGTTTTTTATGAATTAAAAATGTTTTCTCGTGCTAACAGACTGACAGTTACATAACTTCGGCCATAGAAAGAAAGATCTTATGCTCATTCTTACCTTTTTTAATTTTCTTACCTTTATAAATACATTTTAATTGAACAAGTATACATTGTCAAAATGAAAAGAATGTGAAACCCTTATACCCGTTTAACTTTTGAATACAGTCACTTCTAATTTCAAGTGAGATTCTAGTTTTTTTTTACTTTAAGATTTCCATCCGAAATTCTGATATTGTTGGTACAAGTACTACGTAAACCTGATTAATTAGACCAATGGTGTCATAACAAAACCCCCCTTCTAAAAAGATCGATGTTGCAAGTCAATTTAGACTCATTCATAAAGGAAAATATGTATCACCTTCGATTCCAGCAAGTTATATCTGATAATATGTTGAAAGGTGCGTAAAGGAGGTGACCCCAGCATCTTATCTCGTATTTTCTTACAACGCAAAAGAGAGTTATCAGTGCATGTTTCCAGAATCGAAAATTCTAACCAGCTTTTTAAACTGAATCTCAGTTTAAATTAGAAGTTACTATATACAAAAGGTAAGCTGGTGTCAAGATTTTATTATATTTTCATATTTCAGAGAAATGCTTAATTAATTTAAAAGTATTTATAAAGGTACAAAATTTTAAAAATTTTAAAAATGGTACTAAGGTATGGCGCCAAATTCTAATTTTTCATTTTTAAAGGCTTAACGTCAATGTGTGAGCTTAAGATCTTTCTTTCTGGGGTAAAAACTATGTTTTCGTCCGACCCCCCTTAAAAACACGCCATTACATGCACGTGAAGCAGGCGTAATGTGGGCCGCTTCCAGCCCAGTGACTTTTGCACATGCGCACTTCGCAGCCGGGCCGACATGAAACTTTACGCACGCTACACATATACTGCATCACGGAAGTGAGAATATGGAGAAAGTTATCTTTATCTTTTAAAAGAACTGCATCGCTTGACTCCACAGTCTTCCTTCTGCTAAGTACGCTATTTCTTTCTTTCACTAATAATATCAAATTGTCAAGTACGCGAAACATCCTCTATCTGCTTCATATGCTTGTTTCCACGAATTGTAGCACAAAAAGAATAGATTGTATCAAGGGCAGACGGCTTTGCCTTTCTTCCTTTCCTGATAAACAATGTACTATTTGCTTTAAACAAACGAGAATCATTATACTTCTCGTAATTTTTGCTAATATTGATTACTTTAACATTAATTTAAAAACATAAGATGATTTTTTATTGATTTTAAACTGCATAAGTACACGTGCTGGTGCAGTGAACAACTATTTTCATGTATCTTGATCATAAAAAGAGTTGTTGGCCTCAAAATACTGAGAAATAACCAAATATTCCTTATTTTGACGGTTTACATTGTTGCGCAAACAGAAGAAATTTTATATACTTTTTTCCCTCCAGAGGGATTAATTTTGTCAATTTCGTTTTTCTGTATGCACAGCTATTCATTTAAAAATTTGAAAATGATTACCGATTACAATTTTACTGACTCTATTTTAATATATTGATCTTCGATATGAAATTCCTGATTTTAAAGCGGAAGCAATTATCATAGCTCAAGTAATACCGGATCGTAGTTAGCTATTTCGCTTAGTTATTTCAATTATAATTACTTACGGACGTGCAATGATATTATGTGTCGGCCATTAATTATAACATTATTATCGTTGTAATCCTCCCCGGATGGAATATCGGTGTCGCGTACGTAATATCGCTTTGAGGAGAGGGGGCCTGTGTGAGAAGTGCGATCGTGAGTGTCCACCCATCGAGGGGTTGGGGGCCTATCGATACGCTGCTTAAGCGCCAGTAGTGGTTTATTTAAACTCATATTCGCCGGAAGAGTAAATGCGCTTAAATCGTAAACACCGCTAATCCCCGGGAATCCTGTGAGCATACACGCGCACGTAATCCGTGTGTAACGCATGGCCAGAGGTCGAAGTTGAGTTTCTACGTTGCGTTGCATTGTGGTTTTAGAGAGGCTTCAAAATTTTTAGTTTAGTGCTTAAATTTCTCAGAAAATTTCACAGATAACAAAAAATATATTTTCTGTTCACGCATCTACGAAAAAGCTGAAAATAACAAATAATAGCGAAGTTTTTGTTAAAAAAATAAACATTCAATTTTTTAAAGATAAAATGGGTTCTCAACATTTGTATTAACAACTACAGTTATCGTTCGAAAACTACACATGCACCAATAAAAAATCCATGTACAATTTAAAACTATCATTTGAGTTCAAAAATCATAGCTTACTTGATTAAATTATATTTTTTATTAAAAACTATTTTTCATTAATAGAAAGGCTTCTCAATGTTAGTAATTACGTCTAAAATTATACTTCAACAAGTACGCAGAAATGCAAAATTTTCTTTACATCATAAATTATCATTAAATAAAAATAGTCGTTTACGGGAAACATATATGATAATTATGGACTGAGGAATAGGGGGTTAAAATTTGTTACTTTTGTGTAGATAATAGTTACATGACTGGTTTAGATAATTATAACTCTTTCAATAGGAATTAAAAAATGCTTTCTGCGATACCATATGTGAAACAGTCAAGCAAACACAATTTTTCCTCTATGAAAGTTCTAGAACAATATCTCATGGCACTTTTTCCTGTTTCGCGTTATTTCAGATATTTTGTGAAAATATATATGAAATCCTTTCAGAATAATTTTTTTACCAATAAAATGTTATGGTGTAATGAAAGACCAAAAAGGCCCCAATTTACCAGTAATTACAACGTATTAGTGAAATAATAATGACAAAATTGAGTAAAAATGGAGATTTTTATGACACTATAAAATCGTATTTTCGAAAATAAATAAATCTAAAAGGATTTCATACATATTTTCGCAAAATATGTAAAATAACGCAAAACAGGAAAAAGTGCCAGGAGATATTTTTCTAGAACTGTTTTAGAAATACAATTTCGTTTTGTCGACTTCTTTCGCATTTTTTGCCGTTTCAGCGAAACTTTTGTGAATTTGCGCTTTTCATAAATAAAAAATTTTCTCTGCTCTTTAAAGCACAGGCGCGGACCAGACTATTAAAAAGTAATAATTAATTAATAATCACTTTTTCAAGGAAACTTAAAAATCACTCTTTAAATTAGGATGAATTTATAAAAATTGAGACAGAAAAAACCGGCATGATTTTTGAGTATATTGTCAACTAAAATGCTAGTCTAATGTTAAATAAAATTGGTCTGTGGAAAATGTTTAGACTCCACACATAAAAAATGTTTAATCTCATTGCGCTACCACAGCGCGATTTTTCATTTTGAGAACTTTTCAGAGACTTTTATTTGTAATAACGCTTTGTAGCATTGTAGCACTAGCACTGCATTTTCTGGCTACCCCGCTGTACATACTCATTACCTCTTAAAATGAGTTGTATGTAACAATGTTTCTATTTTTATGGTTTTTACAAAATGTTTTTTTAAGATTTTTGAATTTCGGAATTATTTTATTTCCGATTTCAAATTCCATAACTTGCAATACCTTTAATTATTATATATTTCTCTGAATTGCTAGAATTTTGTGGTGCAAGTAGGCACTACTATTCTCAAAATATTACCAATGTTTCGATCTTCACATGTTTCGTTTTAAGATTGAAAAATATAGAAGTGGAGAATTAGAAAAGAGCAAAAATAGAGTTTTACTGTGCATGCTAACAAGAAATTCATACATTCAGTTTTAAATATTGACAATTATTTGCACTTTCTAACAATTGCAATTAATGGTTTCATTGGAAGCTACCTTAAGACTCGGTAAAGCGTTTTGAAGATTATTTTAAAATATGTACCAAGATATTGTTAACATGGTTTTTTTTGTGATTTAGGTTGGAATTTTAATAGAAGTTATGGTATTTGAAAAAACAGAATGTATATTATTTCATATGAAAAATAGGAAAACTTGTGGAAATGATGCAAAATAGCTGAACAGATAATTCTAAATGATAATCTATCTCTGTGTGCAATGGAGCGACTCACCAACGTACATTGCTCGTCTAATTGCTGAAATGTCGATGAACCATCGCACCGCGACGACCGGCGACAATTTATTGCTGATCGAACGATAAACGGCACGCGTTTGCTGATAATATATTTTACTTGTAAAATATAGCAGCGATATCCAACGATATTTGAAACTCTATAACACTTCGCTGATCAAGCAAGAGCGATTATTATTTTTTTTAGTTTGTTGTTATTCTGGGGGTTCGTGTGGTTTCGCTATGAAGAAAGGAAATCGGAGATAATTGATATAAGCGAGAACTCGTCCGAAAAAGTGTGGAGATGGAAAATAACTTATTTGAAGCATCGACATAAGGGAAAAGTATTACTGCTGGATCTAGGCGATAGTGCAGGGGTCTTACAAATAAATTGTGAGCATGTTATTCTTTCGCGATTCGAACGGATATAATCGTTGTGTTTGCCAACATTCAACGATGAGAGAAATGCCGATCGCGTTTATATTTTCTGTCGATAGCCTAAAGCAGGGCCAAATATCGTGCCGGATATTGTCAGTTTCATTTATTATTTCGACGATCTCGACATTATCACACACAACGCTTTCGGATATTACGACAATCCGCTTAGTGACCGATATAAAGAAGGCGGTTGGCGTTTAATTCAGTATCAGTTGACATAATCATCTCCGATTAGAGGTTTAATTTTTTTTCTACTTAATTTACCTTGTAGACAGAGACGAAGTAAATTCAGGTTGGCCGTAAATCTTGATTTTCAAAATTCCATAATTTTTCCCTAAGTAATTTTTTTACATCGCCTGACCATTATTATTTAAGGACCATAATTCTAGTCTTGTAACATTTTTTACGTAGAATCTTTCATAAATGTAATAAATAAATTTAAATGATAATTTATAAATCTTACATGTATTATTTTTAAAAATGTTAAGTCTAGTTGCCCTGAAAAAAATGATCTGTTTAAACCGAAAAAGTGACCAAAATAACAAATTTCTAACCTAAAAAATGACTAAAAGTGACAAATGTGCATAAATAATGTGGCTAATGTTATTTTAAACTGAAAAAAATCCATAAGAATCAAATAGATAATATGGTACAACATTTTGAGTGAAAGTTAAAAGAATTCAAATAAACTTAAAAAAAGTAAAAAATATGAAACAAGTCAAAAACATGAAAAAATGTGTACAATTCAGTAAGCTTAAAATCAGTGTAGAAAAATTTACGAAAATTTAAAAAAGTTTGACGAATTGTGTGACAATTCAGGGCGAGTTAATAAGATTCCAAGATGAATTAAATAAAGACTAAAAAAATCCGTTGAATCTAGCAAATAAATCAATCAGAATTTAATGTAAATTCTAAGTTATTTCAGAAATAATGCTAAAATAATAAAAAAACTCCTTAAATCTTTAAAACATTCCTAAACCCGTCACTTCTTTTAAATAAATGATTTAAAATCCATTTCAATATTATAAAATTCCGTGAAATATTATGAAATCTTGGAAAATTTATTAAAATACCTTGAGAGCTTTTAAAACCCCTTAAAATCCTTTAAAATCTGATAAAATTCCTTTCGATTTTTTAAAATAACATAACACCTTGTAGGTCCTGCAAAATTTTTCTATTTCATTCGAAATTTCGAAATTATACATAAAAAGCTGAAAAAGGAGCTATTTTTAATGGAATTTTAGTACAAACAGGCATATTTTTCGGTACGTGTCGGCACTTACTTTAAAATATTCTGAAGTATTTGAAATCCTCTGAAATCCCATTACATTACTAAAATCAATTTAAAATGCCTTAAAATCTTTGTAAATACCCCAAAATATTTTCAATCCTTAGAAACCTCTTCAGATTATTTAAATAATTCAAAAATTCCTTGGAATCTGTTAAAATTCCATAACATATGGAAATCTTATTAAATTAGTGAAATTGATTGAATATTTCTTGAAATATTTCAAAATACTCTGAAATATTTTAAATTTATGATAATGTTTCGAAATACCTTGAAATTTTTTAAAGCTCATGAAAATTCGTAAAAATTTTGAAAAATATTAAAAAATAATAAATAATAAATAAATATATAATAAATAAATAAATATATAAATAAAAAAATATAAAATATAAAAAATATAAAATAAAATATAAAATAAAAAATATAAAAAATATAAAAATAATAAAATAAATAAATAAATATATAATATATAAATAAAAAAATAATAAATAATAAATAATAATAAATAATATTAAAAAATATTAAAAATATCTAAAACATTTTATTAAAATATTTTTAAATCAATAAATGATCACGGAATTCCGCAATTTTTCTCTATAAATTCTTTGAACTGCATCAAAAGATTTATAAATCCCTGAAGGTACACAAAATTTTATATTTTATAAAATCCTGGAAAATTGATTAAAATACCTTAAGAGCTTATAAAAACTCTTAAAATTATCAAAATCTTCAGAAATCTTAAAAAATCGCTAAGAATATTTTTAAATACACCAGAACCTCGGTTGAGGATCCTCCGGGCTAGTGATTCTTTGAACTGATGGTCTTTCGAGTTTCAGCCTTTCAGCCTTTCAGCCTTAAAATCTTTGTAAATACCCCAAAATATTTTCAATCCTTAGAAACCTCTTCAGATTATTTAAATAATTCAAAA
>JAUELO010000075.1:2114548-2127317 GCA_032357855.1 Amphibolips quercusostensackenii | reverse complement strand
GTGCTTGCAAAGCAGGCAGATTTTTTCAAATTAGTTTTGAAGGTTATTAATAAATGAAATGTGCAGAAATTCCATTTTAATAAAAAAAAATTGTAAACATTATTTGAATCTTCCGATGAAAATAATTGTTTAATGCTTTTCATGTTGTGAACTGATTCACTAATTATCGACCAATTCTATTATATCTTGAATTTTCTGGAATAAGATTAAAAGGTTATTAATAATTAAAATTTCAAAAAATAGAAGTTTAAATATTTTTTTTTAAATATGAAGCAAAAATTATTTTAATGTCTTGATAAAAATTACTGTTTAATGATTTCTGTTTTATAAACTGATTAAATAATTATTAGTTCAATGACAGTTTTCACAAAATTAAATTACATAAAGCTTTTATTTTAATTTGTATTAATTTAGTACCCAAACTGATTATTTTGTTTAAGGTTATGTGATTAAATATTAGCTATATAATTTGTTTAATTAAAGTTAATCTATGTTTAAAATACCTCTGTTCAAATTCTGTAATTTTTGTCGAAGTTTGTGATGTTGGGAAATAATCATTTGAATTTAATTTTTCAAATTGTATGTATATATGTATCCATTTTTTTCCGAAATAAGTATAAAAGGTTATTATTAATTAAAAATTTCAGAAATTTAATTTTTAGTCTAAAATAAAATATAAAGTAAAAATGATTTGAATGTTTCAATGAAAATAATGTTTGATGCTTTTTATGTGGTGAACTGATTCATTCATTATTAAATGATTATTTCCACACTTATATTTTCTAAAAATAGTTTAAAAGATTATTAATAAATAAATTGTCCAAAAGTAAAAGTTCCAATTTAAGAAAAAAATATGTGAGGTAAAAATTATTTGAATGTTTCGATAAAAAATACTGTGTAAAGCTTCCTATTTTCTAAACCCATTAATTAATTATTGGCTCATCAATTGTTTTCAAAAATTGAATTGCATAAAGCTTTTATTTTAATTTGTTGCAATGTAGTACACAAATTGATTATTCAATTTAAGCTTACGTAATTAAACATTAGCTATATATTTTGTATAATGAAAGTTTATTAATATCTAAAATACCTCTATTCCAATTCTGTAATTTTTGTCGAAGTTTTTGATGTTAGGAAATGATTATCTGAATTTAGTTTTTTAAATTGTATGTACATATGTCTTAATTTTCCTTGAAATTATATAAAATGTTATAAATAATTCAAATTTTCAGAAAGGCTATTTCAAATGTAATTTAATAATTTCAAGAACACTTTTTAATAGTAACATTCAAACATCTAAGGATTTGTTATTCGGCGTTGCGTCGAACGCGACACGTAAATGAAATTGCACGCTTGCGCGATGCGCGTTTTTTTCAAACAGCACTATCATCATTCATAAGTCGCACAATGACAATAGTTTTTTCTAGAAAGTTTCTTTGAACCTTAACAAAGAACTTTGCCGTTTCATTGATTCCGTGCCTCAAACTTCTTCGAACTCTTTTGATCGCCAAATGTCGAAAAACATGGGTTTTTCTTTCAAATAAAATAAGTAAAGTCTTTCAAATCAAACGATTTTTAGTTTTTTTGAATCTATTAATTATGTACTGAGTTAGGTCAATTTAAGTTTTAAAAAGCACGATTTTCTTGCTTGAGAAAAACTTTATTTTTATTTTTTTCTCAAAAGATAATGATTTTAAAAAAAATTTGTTATGGAACAGACAATTTTCAGAAACGACAAACTTGTGAAATTAATGACTGTTCCAAATTTTATCACAGAATGCTTTATAAAATAGGTAAACAAAAACCCGGAAATAAAGTAGTAATGTGCTTGGGGGAAGAAAAAGAAGGTGTCATTCTAAAGATTCTTGCGATACTATTGCGCGGACCTGCAGGAATAGTGTCGACGGTAGCTCTTTTAGACAAAAGAATTACCGCACCAATAATTGATGAGAATCTTGCTAGGAGTCTGGGACCTAAAAGTCTAAACTCAACATTGTGCTGCAAATAGACGGGTGGAATTTACTGCTCCGCTTGAGACTGAATAGTTGCGAATACTGAAGTGTCAGGAATAAGCAGCAATACATTTTTCAATTTTTAAGAATGTAAGTACTATGAAGAATCTGAACTTACGCGATCGAAATTGAGACAATGATATGCTGATACAAAAATACCTGTATCTAAAACAAGTTGATGTTTCTGTAATCCAAAGAGGGAAACCAATGATCTTGATTGGTCAAAATAATGCTTCTCTCATAGTATTAAAACAAGTTCTTCAGACATGGAAAGATGCACCAATTTAATCAAAAACAAAAATTGGATGGACTGTCCATGGAACAATGGAATTGCTGCCGAATCGACAGAACAATCCTGAAGTTATACTCTTCTGTCACACTTACGAAGAGAAACTCCACAAAGAAGTCAAAAAATACTTTGGTATTAAAAATTTTGAAGCTATCAAATTAAAAGTGAAGGAAACATAAACCATAAAAGAGAAAGGGATATGAATACAGCTAATTTCTCTATACGAAAAATTGGCAAACGATACGAGGTGAAATTACCTTGGAAATTGAACAATCCAGATTTACCTGATACGTAAGGAATGGCTTCACATAGACTGATATGTTGAGAGAAAAAACTGATTAAATACAAAAATCTATGAAACCGTTATTGTTTTAAAGTAGAAAAACTTCTAGAGAAGAATGAGGATGTACCCGTTGCCAAAGAAGAACTTCTTAACAACAACAAAAATGGTTTTTACCCCCACTTTCTGGTCATCAATCCAAACAAATTAAACAAAGTTAGACTTGTGTTTAATGCAGCATTAAAATTCAAACGAAAATCATTAAATGATTATCTCATCATGAGCCCAGACTGGCTAGTATCATTTTTCAGAACTGTCATTAAATTCTGACAAGATAAAATAGCATTCACTGCGGATATTTTTCAGATGTTCAATCGACTGAAAATTGAAAATAAACAAAGTTACGCTTAATGTTTCTTCTAAAATTATTTGGAGATTTCATCTGTACCAAGAATATTTCAAATGCCAGCAATGTTACTCGCGACAGCATCTTCTCCCTTTTAGCACAATTTGTGAAGAATTACCATGCGAAGAAATTTAAATACGAGAACCCGGAAGCAGCAAAAGACATCATCGAGAATCAATATGTAGATAACTACATTCATGGAGCAGTAAGTGAAAAAAATAAATTACAATTATTCGAGTTGTAATCTTTCTCAAAGATCAAGCAGGCATCGAGCTAAGGAATTTTGTTAGTGATTCCAAAATTGTCATGAAGAGCATTCCTGATAATCTACTAGCGAAATACATGTTGACAGATGTTCTTGAAAAGAAGAATGAACGAGTTCTCCGAATAACGTGCATTGCAGAGAAAGAGTGTCTGACTTCTCTCTAAAATTTCACAAAATAAACCAAGATTTAATTAATTTTTAAAGAATACCCACAAAAAGGAAAGTTCTCAAAATGTATATGTCAGTTAAGGATCCAGATGGTTTGTTATCACCAATCACCATGAAGTCAAGAATATTACTTTAGCGTATATGAAAAACAAAACTTGGATGGGACGGTTCTATAACTGACTTGATGTTTTAAACATAGAAATGTTGGCTCAGAGAATTGAAGACAATCAAGAATATTAAAGTTCCCAGGCAATATTTAGCGAAGCTAGAAAAAGCAACATCTGTGTAAATTCACATATTTTTGCAAAGCTAGTGAAGAAGCTTATGTAGTAGCAGTTTACCTCAGAATTCAAGATGAGGATAATGTAGTTGTAGTATTGTTTTTATCAAAAGTACGAGTACCTCCGCTTTAGACATGGACAATACCCAGACTGAAATTAATAGCAACAGATTAACAATATAATTAGCTACAATAACACAACAAGCTTTTAATTTCACCATAGAAGATCGCTACTGCTGGCCTGATTCTAAGACCGTCCTTCAGTGGATTGAAAACGATAATGAACTTCCTACCTTTATTGCTGCACGGGTAGGGGAAATTTTAGAATTAGGCAGTGCATTTGATTGGCGTTACGTTCTAACAAAAGAAAATGCAGCTAATGGCTGCAACCAGACACGTTCGAATTTCTTACTTTAATATCAATCACAGATGGTTAATAGGGTCAAACTTTTTGTCTTCTCTCGAAAAAGGTTGGCTGAAAATTCCAACAAATGAGAAGAAATAATCAGTCTAGTTATCACAATCAAAGAGTCCAAATGTCTGCTTAGAATAAAAAGTTACTGTTTATGGTTACGGATTTTAGGAACAAATGCATGGATGAAAAAATTTATCAATAAAGCAAGATTGCCTAGATCAGCTCCTAAATTAGGATATTCGGAAGTTGAAGAACTGTAATGGACTGAAACACAATGGTGATGATGTGTCTAGAAGAAAAGTTTTCCACAAGATTGGAAGAACATAACAGATGAAAAAGAGAACAAAAATGAAATACTGAAGAAACTTTGCTTAAAATTTGACAAAGAAATTGGTGTCCTAAAAATCATAGAGAGATTACAGCATGCTGATTGCCTTGAAATCCGAACAAAAAATCGGATCTGTGAAGATGCAAGTCACCCGTATGTAGAAGCAATGAGAAAAGATCATCATGAAAGAAATAGACATGAAGGAACCGAAACAGTAATAAATAAATTAGGAAGATCATTCTGAATTAACAAGATTCGAAATTGCGTTAGAAAAATGTATTTTCACTACATTTTTTTCAAGAAAAGAAATTAAAATCCATCACAACCTATCGTATAATTATTAGGAAAAGAACGATTTATAATTCATAAAAAGCCATTGACAGCTAGCGGCATGGATTACTTCGGACCTTTGTATGTAAAAGTTGGAAGACGAATTAAGAAACGATACAGAGTACTATTTACATGCCTTGCGTTTCAAGCAATACATGTTGAAATTGTTCGATCTTTAACAACAGACCCGTTCATAATGGCCATTCGAAGATTATTTTTATGAAGAGAAAAAGTAAAAACATCAGGGGTTGACAACGAAACTAATTCAGAATCAGCCAACAGAAAGTTACGTAACGCTTTAAAAGATTTTGATCAAGATCTTATAAGACACGAAATGACTAATTGCAAAATTAATTGGCACTTTATCCCTTAAGCATCTCCTCACATGGTAGGATGCTGGGAACGCCTGATGAGAAGTCTTAAGCGAACTGCAAATGGAATTTTGAAAGAAAGACATCTCACAGTTGAGGTCTTAATGACTTCATTCGCAGAAGTTAAATATATTTTGAACAGCCGTTCACTAACCTATTTTTCAATAGGCAGTGAAGATTTACCAAGTCTCTCACTAAATTGTAATTTACACGGCTACAGTTTTGACAACGGTTCTCCCGGGATGTTTTATAAAGATCATTAGATTTCACGAGAACAATGGTCTGTATCGCAATTATAAGCAGTTTTTTTCTGGCAAAGGTAGTTAGAAGAATACGTACCAACACTTTTAAATCGCGAAAAATGGAGAAACAAAGAACCAAATATTTAAAAAAAAAGAACTTGTTTCAATAGAAGATAATAATACGCGACGAGCATTCTGGTCACTGGTAATTGTTGAAAAAGTCTTCCCTGGAAGTAATAAAATAGTCCGCGTAGCAAATGTTACAACTGCAATAGAAATTTTTTGTCGACCTGCGATTAAACTCCATCGCCTACCTATGTGTGATGACAAGGATTTATCACCGAGTGAAAAAAATGTGACCATTAAATCTATTAAAATCAATTTTCAACATTCGAATTAACGACGCTATGAAGTAATCGATGTGTTTTTGTCAATTATTAAAAAATCTTGAATTTGACAGATATTTATAAAATAAATATTGAAAACAAAAATAATAATTCGTTCTGTTATTTGACGACAACCCTTTTGAATTGAAAATTCTTTTTTTATAGTAGAAAAGTGATCGCTCTTCTTACAAAATTTACTATTTGTTGTTGAATAGTAATTCATTTGTCAATAATTGAACTGCCTTAAGTAAAAATTTGTCTTTTCAGCTTGACAATTTTACCGTTTGGTTAAATCCGTAACTACTTTTTAAAGCACATGTCATTTTTACTGGAAAATTTGTCTATTTGGTTGCTAATGTAACTGTTTGGTTAATAATTTTGTTGTTGTTATAAATTTTTTTCTTGTGTTAAAAATGCGTTGTGCAATATGTTAATTGCATTAATTCTATTTAAAGTAATTTATAAACGTAAAATCCATCTTAAGCCAACGGCAACGTTACTTTCAGGGGATGGACAATCTTTTTTCAAGCATAAATATTTGGAGCACGGATCAAATATTTAAAAAATTTGAAAAGAATACGTAAATTCTTGTGGATGCTAAAAGATAGAAGCTGCGTCTGATTCCATTTTTCAAAAAAATTTAAATAAAGATTTTAATTTGAGCTTCAAAAAAAGCCATTCCGATACTTGTGGAAATTGAGACTATTACCGTGCTTGTTTGAGTGGATCACAACTGCCTATCGAAGAGAGAAGTGATCTCCAAAAAAAGCAATGCGAGCATCATGAACTTGCGAGAAAAATATAAGAAGAATTTAAGAAAGACATTGTAGATGGAAAATCTTTAGAATTATTTGCAGTATTGACCGTCGATTTGCAAAAGGCGTTAGCAACTCTAACTTTGTCAACGAACGTAGCATTCTGCAAACATCAGTTATGGCCTGACGTAGTGAAAAAAAAAATTCAAAAAGATACCGAAATCAATATCATTTTGATATGCAACAAAAGTAATACCAAAATCAAAAGCATTTTGATCGACCGGAATGAATGATGACAAAAAAATGACAAAAATGGAAGTGGATGATTTCCATTAGGTTTTTTAATTAATGAAAGTTATCACAAACCGTAAAGCAGGTTTTTGACATAATCTCAAAAAGTCTTCACTGTCACGCAAAAAAAAAAATTCTACCCTGGAGATCAGGACATTTTTACTATATGTTTTTGGGGTTGCTAAAGACAAATCTGAAGTCTATTTCATCTCGCTATATCTGGATTTTGTCATAACCTTCAAAAATCTTATAATTTAAGCCCAGTTAGCCCCTTATACTTAATTTATTGAACTTCATAATCTCTTAACTTCATAATCATTTGACAACTGCATCCCTTGACTCCATCACCTATTTACCTCATAACCTGAAATTTCAGTAATTACATAAACTTGAAAATAAAAATATATTATGATATAATATAACTCTTAAGGTTGTTATGTCAAGCGGTGAAGTGGTCAAATGGTTGTGAGATTTAAAGATTATGAGGTTCAATAAATTAGGTATAACAAACTAATTGTGCTTTAATTAAAAGATTCTATTTATCTTTAGGCTTATTTGCTAAATTAAATTCAAAGTCATATAAATTTCATTTTTCAAGGCAAAGAAGCTTTCGTTCAATTAAAACGATGAATCTTTATCAAGAAAAAATAACTTTTTAACAAAGTAGATAAATTTTTAAATAAGTAGTTGAATTTTCAACATAAAAAGATAGATTCTTAACATAAAAATATAATAGATAATGCTTATATAAATATAATGTTTCCAATACCTGCATAATAAAGTACGCCTTTTCACGCCTGTAGAGAGAATGCAAAATAGCTGATATGAGGGCAAATAAGAAAGATTGGAAGGTCATAGAAAATTGGTTCCTGAAAGAATATGTGTAAAATATGTAAGCCGGGAGATAGGATCACGTAAAACGGACAGGAATAAGTAGCATGGTATCAGATGTGAAAAAAAGTGGTCGTAGAAAAATAAAAGGGAAAGTATATGGAAAAAGAGGACGCAACAATGGTAAGAAGAATAAAAGTAGGAAAATTGTCTGTAGATATTTTATGCGTCTACAGGAAATAAGGAGAAGAGGAAGGATGGAGAATGATAAGGAAGTGGACAGGGAAAAAGGAGGAGGGGTTGGTGCTAATAGGAAGGAACCTAAGTGCATGTACTGAGGAACAAGAGAAAGAGGTATGAGATACAGAAAAGAAGTGTTTGGTAAAAAACTCGAAACACAACAAAATCAATAGGGAGCGTAGAAGGCTACTGGACTTGTTGGAAGAGGTGGGATGGTTTATTTGTAACAGCACTACCAGATGGAAGAAAGAAGGAGAACTGACGAACGCAAGTTTAGGGTACACCGAAATAGACTACATTCTGTCCGAAGAAGAAATTAGGAACCTGATGGTTAGAATGGAAGTGGGGAGTATGGTAGGCTCAGAGCACTTCCGGGTGATCGTCATATTGAAACGTGGAGGTCTTAAGTGCAGCAGGGGAAAGAAAGAAAAAAAGGAGGAAAGAAAAATTAGAATGGGCAGGTCGGCACAGAACAATTTAATAAAAGAACTAAGAGAAAAAGTAGAAGACGGGGATATAGGGAGTATGGAAGAGGAAGAAGGAGACAGGCTACTAAAAAAAATTAAACTAGTGGGTGATTAGGTGAGGGAAGATGTGAGATTGAGAAAAAAAGGAGAGAAAGTGAGGAAAAAAGACTGGTGGTATGATAAATGCAAAAAAAAGTGAAGATAAGATGGAGCAGAATGTAAAAAAAATCAAGGAAAAGGGAAATGAAAAAAGGAAACTTAACAGGAGTAAGAGGAAGCACTAAATAACGACAAGAAAAAAAGACAGAAAGAGGAAAAAGGTACATAAAAGAGGTATAGAAAGCGGTACAGAAAAGGAAAAAGTAAAAATTGATAAGCAGGGCAAGGGGAGGAAGAAAGGGCATAAATGAAGAAAACGAGATGTAGGAGTAAACGAAGTATTTCAAGAGTCTGTTAAGGTATGCGGAAAATAGAGAAAGGGAGAAGAATGAAAAACAGTAGCAAGGACAAGGACAGCAAAAATGAGGTAAGTAGGAAAAAGGTGAATGAGGCATTGTAAGGCTAAAAAGACACTAGGCCAAGGGGAAGATGTCTTGAAAATAGCACACTGACGACGGAGTATTAGGAGTGAAAGAAGAGATGTGGAGGATTTGCAACAAGGTGTGGAGAAAAGAAAGATAAGCGGAGGAATGAAAAATAGGGCTGTAAGAACTATTGATTAAAAAAAAGAGAGTAAACAGGTAGATAAATACAATGGTTTCACACTCATGTCGGTGGGATGAAAAAATTTACGCGGAAGTACTTAGGAGGATGTTAGTAAGACAGGTGGAAGAGAAGGTAAGCATCCACTCAACCAAACAGGTTTAGGAAAAGGGAGTAGACGAAGGTTTAACAGAGAAATTAAAAGAAATATTTGTGAAAAATGAGATAAGGTTAAAGATATGGGAAAGGAAAGTAAAGAAATTCTAGAAAGGAAGTGGGCTCATAAAAGGGTGCCCGTTAAGTCTACTTTTATTAGGTGTTTTTCTGTCATACTTAGAGAAGAAAATGGAAAGAAAAAGGAAAGGGGGGACAACATTAGGAACAGGCAAAGTGTGAAATTGATAGCGTGGTAGTAGATTTAGTTAAGGAGTTTTGCTACTTAGGATTTTGGTTTAAAACGAGAGGAAGAAGCGAACTGCAGGTGAGAAAAAGATTAGAATGCGCGAGTAATGTGATAGGACAAGTATGAGGCATAAGTAGTCTGCATTAGAGATTTTTGAGATGGTTCATGGGAGTGAGTTAGAGCTATCTAGGTCATATGCTGAGGGAAGAAATAGGATGAAACAAAATAATTGTCAGGCAACTGAAAAGAGCCTGGAATTTCGAAAAAGAACTAAGAAGGGGAGAGGAAAGCAGAATCACACAAGCGTGTGCATGGAAGTTAATGAATAAACAGAGGAGGTTTAACATGGGACGTTTGAAATAAGAGTAGGAGTAATATGAAATAAGATTAAAGTGTGGTATGAAAGTGAGAGAAGGACAGTATCAGAAAATAGAGAAAGAGATGACGATGATGCAAGGAAAGGAAAGATAGAAAAAAATCTAGGATGCAAGGTACAACAGCTAATATTGAATGTTTAAGATGCAGGAAAAATCAGAGTACCTAAAAAAGATTATGAAAAAGAGGAAATGGAATAGGATGCTAAATTCTGAATGGGGGAGGGTGCGAAAGCATGCAGATATTAGGCGAATGAAGAAAAGAATCTATGTAAAGTGTGTAGGTATAAGCAGGAAACATGGTTGCATGTGTTAAAAACGTGTACAGTTAATGAAGGGATAAGCGAAAGCATGGTAAAGAGTGAAGTTTATTTTCAATGTAAATGGTTAGGGTAAAGAATAGACAATGAAACTAAAAGATCTAAGAGAGGGAGAGGAAGAGAGAGAGAGAGCTGGTGGCACAGGATAGTGAAAAAAAAACAAAGATTGCTCCTATAGGAGAATTAGAAAGTGATGTTGCGGAATAGAATCCAATTTTAAAATTGATAATAGTAAAAGGAAATGGTAGGCCAGGTCGAGGTCGTAAGCGCTTAGAAGTAAAAGTAGTAAGTAAGATGATATGTATCAATTAGGTGCTAAGATTTACTGATGCATTATACATTTTCCACATGAAAAAGTTTCCAAATCCTAAAAAAATTGAGATAATTTATCGATCTTCTTAAATTTATTCAAAAAATTAAATTCTTATTATTTTATTATGTATTATACATTATTACATTTCATTATAACAGAATATTATTCACATTGTGATAACGGATTGACATAATTGTTTATTCAAATGTAGTTATTTCTACACTTTTTATATTTTATTCCGCTTCAGTCAAAATTCGTCATTCTACTATCCAACGGAAAAACCCAGTAAGTGACATTTGTCATAGAGGTTATTTTCGCATGCAAGTATGCCTGAAAATAGTCACAATAGGAAATATCACTTCCTAGGTTTTTCCGTTGGACAGCAGCATTCTCATTTAATTTTTATTGATAAAAACTCATCGTTTTTTCCTGAAAGGTTCTTCATAATATTTAATAAGATCATATAAGAGAATTCTGATTAAAATATTGAGAAATGCAATAAGCTTCTGTAAATTAATATCGCAAAAAAATAATACTTTTCCTAAAAGCCTTAACATTTTTTCAAATTTTTTTTTTAAATCAGCAATTGAAAAATATTATATCTTTATAGAGAAGATTAATGTACTTGTGCTCGAAACAAAATATAAAATTAAATAGTTTTCAATTGTTCAAATGTTTCATTCTCGTATAAATAGAGAAAAATCGGTTGTTCCAAAACACCATTGCTTATTCGCACTTTACTGACCTTCACCCCCAACCGATTCCGTACAATAACTTACTGTTGCAGCGTTCTCTCGTTGCTCGCAGGCAGCTGTTGCTGTCGGATCAAGTGCTGTCGACAGTGCAGGAAGATTGGGCCTTCGGGCTTGCTGTTCGACCAAATTTCAGAAACTGACAGCTGTAACGTGTGGTGGAGAAGCTACTTACTTCCATTCACTGTCTCCTGTGCGACGAGCGCTCGCGTCTTACTAAACATAAAATATTATTTTATTCCAAAACTAAAAATTTGAAACATGGTTTGCTCAAAAAATGAAAGGAACAAAGATAATAACTAAAATAATAACTTTATATAAGTAGATGAAATAAGATCAATAACTCAGCAAGTATGCGGTGTTTTAATTTACGTGAGTAGAAATATTAGAAGAAAAAGCGAACTTGAATTCAAATATTATAAGTCTTCAAGCATTTGCTAGTTTACCTAAAACAAAGGCAGAGAAAAAAAACGCAATTCTTATTCTAAATCTTATATTAGAACAAAAATAATCAACAAATCTTAATTATTTATATTAAAGTACAACTGAATATTTCAGATAATTAATTAGTTTTCCTTCTTTTTGGGAAAGCCGTCCTAGTTTTTTTTTAATATGAACCTTCCGTATTTTCAGGACATAATGGGTTTCGAGATTTAAAATATTTAAAAAATAATTTACTTCCTTCTTTTTTGCTCTCATAATATTTTATCATAATTCCAGATTTGTTTTAAACATTTTCCAAAACTTGTTCAGAGTTATTGGAAACATTTTCGCCGATTAAGTTCCTCGGCGTGGCCAATGAGTCAGACGAAATAGATAAAGAAAGCGATAAAAAATTAAATAAGAAAAGAACGCGTGCGTGTGTTAAGGCAGTGGGCTGCAAACTTTTTGCTCAATTTCCAGGTAACTAAATACGCAAAAGAGCCCATTACTAGTACTGTTAGTGTGAGAAAGAAGAGGGAAGGTTATAGATTTAATAGGATGCAAAGAAAAATGTAGTTCTTTAGGAATAAAGATATACGAGATGTTACCGTATATAAAAAATTGTAGAAAAATACAGGCAAATATAATTATTAGAAAAATGCAGGATGACTAAGGAATAAAAATAAATGGTAAAAGATGATAAATTATAAAAAAAAGAGGAGTATTGTCCAAAAAAGCTGAATTATTTAACCAAGATATAATGATTCGAACGTAATTTAAGTACTCCTTATCGTCTGTGTTTTAACGATGATAAGCAGCTTCTTTGCAGTAGCCTCTATGTAAAGTTGCGTCACAATCATCACATTATAACAGTCGCTTATTCTTGGTTGACGCAAATATTTGGTTCCAAACAGAATTTAAAAGATATAAAGCCTGTTAATCAGCCCTGAGACTCTCTGAAGTAAAAATGGCATCGTGTAAGATGATTTCTTTAATTATAGTAGTAATAAAATTGTTTGCATCATTATCAGTCACCTGTCTAGGAGGTAATAATCAAATATATCCTGAGGGTACTATACGAGTACTCCGTGGTTACGGTACGTTCAGAGCAGGACGAGCAGGAACA
>JAUELO010000075.1:2052412-2063739 GCA_032357855.1 Amphibolips quercusostensackenii | reverse complement strand
AGAATTACAGTGCTGTTTATTTTAACAACACGTTTGTTTATCAACACTGCTCCGACCCAGGTCGCGGATCAATCTCTCAATAGCAATCACCCCAGGCAAAGAGCTTCACAAAGTCACCATGTAAAGCTTCTCTCTGGGATACATTGGGATACGCTGCCACTTACATTACCTCGATATACTTGTTTTATCAGTCATTCATCTTTCATTCTGTGGTCATACCCAAACGATTTTATCGAATTTCTTTCACGCTTGTCAAACAGTGTCTCCTCTACATTACATTCTTCGAGGATTCTCTTGTTACACATTGCCGCACATATTGCGTAAAGTATCATAACAATCTTGTTAATTTTTCTCTTATTCTTTTCTTATTAGGTCTCAGTCTCGCTACCTTACAGCACTGCGGGTATAAGTAAGGAATTATATATTGTCATTTTAGCTTTATTTTTACATACTCATCCTATAATGAGAAGGTATTCGATTTGTGTAAATTTTGACCCCCTCCCCTCGTTTTTGTTAAATGTCTACGTTTTAAGACCCTCTGAATCCAAACAACAGGTCTTCACGAATGTGTCTGGCTGTCTGTCTGTATGTATGTATTTATGTTTGTATGTGTTTATGTATGTTTGTATGTATGTATGTTTGTTTGTATGTATGTATGTTTGTATGTATGTATGTTTGTATGTATGTCTGTAGGTCAGTAGATTTTTGTTTGTCAGCACGATAACTTTCAAAAAAATTAACAGATTGGATTGGCCTTTTGTATCTCTTTTAGTGTCTCAAATTGAAGTTCAAATTCGTTAGCCAGCCATATCAAATAAAAATTCAAAAAGTAAGAACATATTGAAAATTTTTGAGACCACTTTTTTCAAAATTTTAAAATTCTATGTGCGGTCATAAGCAGCACTAAAAAAGAGAAACAATTTGATTCAAAGACCTTTTTTGATAAAAAATAATTAACAGAGTTATAGCATTTTTTTTAATTCAAAAAAAAAACGAAAGTTAACATTTTAAGCCAAAGAACGCACGATATAAAAAAATGTCAAAGAAAGAAAAGCGTTGAATTTTGAACACCATACAAGATTATCACAACAATTTTTGGAATTTTCTCGAAAAATGGAAAATTCGAATTTTGACCGCACAATAAATAAGAAGAAATATAAAATTTTTTTTTGCGGTTAAACTATACAGAATATAAAAAAAGATGAACTGGCAAAACTTGTGTATTCAAAAAAAATCTACAAATTTGTTAGCGATAACTTTAATAAGAGGCTTGATTTTTTTTTGGTTCAGAATGGAACTATTTTCCTACAAAATTGTTACATTTTCATCCTCTAGTGAGAAGGTATTAGATTTGTGTAAAACTTGACCTCTTTCCCCCGATTTTTGTCAAATTTACACTTTTTAAGACCTCCTAAACCCGAAAAAGCAGGTTTTCGCGAATGTGTCTGTGTGTATTCCTGCTTGTGTTGATGTATGCATGGATGTATGAATTGCCGTGTGTGTATGTCTGTAGATTTTTTCATTTTCATCAGAGAATGTATTAGATTTGTGTAAAATTTGACCCCGCCCCGCCCCGTTTTTTGCCAAATGTTCACGTTTTAAGGCCTCCTGAACCCGAAAAACAGGTTTTCGCGAATTTGTCTGTCTACCTGTGGGTGATTGCGTGTGTATGTGTTTCGATTTTTAATTTGTTAGCACAATAAATTTCAAAAGAATGTTTATATTGGATTAAGCTTTGGTATACTCTTCAAGTGTCCTGAACTAAAACTCAAGTTCGTTAGCCAGACATTTTGGTTGAAAATTCAAAAAGTACGCGCTTTTTCAAAATTTTTGAGACCACTCTTATTTAAATTTAAAAAAATTCTATGTAAGGTTACTAGTAGTTTTCAAAAAAGCGAAGAATTTTTTTCTTGACTTTTTTTCATTGAAAAAAAGTTACCGGAGCAATAGCATTCACAAAATTCCAAAAAACAAACAAAAATGAACATTTTAAGCCAAACAATGCACGATATGGAAAAATGTCGAATAAAGAAAAACGTTGCATTTTGAACACCTTATAGGATTATCACAACAACTTTTAGAATTTTCTTGCAAAATCTAAAATTCAAATTTCGACTGTAAAAAAAATAATAAAAAAGCAAAAATTCCATTTTGCACTCAAACCATACAGGATACAAAAGAGATGAAGTAATAAAAATTGTGTATTCAAAAAAGATCTACAAATTTTCTACAACTTTTTGTCCTAATCGTATAAACTAACAATAACAATACAAAAATTAAATTTTTGAAAAAACAGCTTAAGATACGAAAAAAATGAATAAAAAAAAGTGTGTGTTCAAAAAAGATCCACTAATTTGTTACCGATTACTTTTTGATAGGACGCGTGGTTTTTTTTCGTTAAGGACTGAACTATTTTATTTAAAAAAATTAAACTTCTTTGGTATAAAACTATTATTGTTGGTTGGAAATTCATTTCTTTGGCTGAAAATGTAACCATCAGGTTAAAAATTTTTTTAAAATGTGCAATGTCTGTTCAATAATTTTGAAAATTTTTTTGGAAATTAAACTTTTTTTACAGAAAATTGAATTTAAAAGCAAATACAATTTAAGTAGTTTGTATATAAAGAACATATAAGACGGAAGCACGACGAGCAAATCGCGTGCCATGAGCACGTTCAAACAATTTCTTCACTATTATACAGTTCTCACAACCAAGCGTGGAGTGCCAGGTTTAAATTATTTTTAAATCAAATATCGAGCTCGAAGCGCAAGTATCCGGATGAGAATGTGTTTCTTAAGGCCGATAGAGCTTGAAGTAAATAAAATTCCTTTTGTGTGCTGAAATAAAAACAAATTTGAGAATTATTTTTATCGTTACGGTTTGGCCAATTTCATAATATCTGCAAGTAAATTTCGTATTTATATTTAAGCCGAGCACGAAGTGCGAATACTGAAAAGAGCCGAGCGCAAAGCGCAAGGCAAAAATTTTCCGAGCGCGAAGCGCGAGATACAACAGCCGCGCTATTCAGATATACGTACTTATAACCTTTCTCTATCCTCTCATCGTCTAAGAATAGAAATAATGTCTATTAAATTTATTGAAAAAAATATTGCACGAGTATTTAAAAATGCATGAACATTTTTTCACTTTTTTTTAATGCAGTACAAATAAAGTTCAATTGATTCAATATTGATTCAATCTTAATTTGCAACTTTTGATTAAAATTTTCGTGCTAACACAATTTCATAGCTGTAAAATATTTTTTAAATATTAAAAACATAAAATCTGTCATTTCAATTAAAATGAATAGCTCATCGATCGATAGAAGGCGATTCGTCTGGGATACGATTGGGCGTTGCGTCGGTTAGGAGTGAGAGAGAACGTGCAGAAGTGGACACGTGTAACTTATTTTTCAATTTGTACTGAGCGCCTCGCCTGCTTTCGACCGAGGGGTAAAGAAAGCAAGAAAGTATGGGTTTTTGTGGAATCAATGACAGGTTATTCGTTGCCGCGCATCCCACTCGTTGAAAAGACCAAGGAAAAGAGCAAGAAGAAGAGAGATGGAAAGTGATGCTCATATCAGCCTCGAACACTCCGGAGATACGAAGAAAAAGTCGAGAATTTATCCAACTGGCTTACATGATTAATAAAAGAATCCTCACCACCATTGAAAAAACTTCCATTTCACCTCGAAAAATAAATCGCTGCAATTTCAGTCCCTTTACATCAAATATAACAAACTTAGAAATTTGTTTCTTCAATTTGTATTCCCTACTAATGTTTAATAAATAGCGAAAAAAGGTTCTATGTTTGGAATTGAAAGTACCATTTTATTTCTTAAATTTGTGTCAAAACTCATTTCTCTGACAACAATTAAGCGACTTTCTGGTGGTAATTGCGTCTGGGAGAAATCGAGGCTGCTGGACTCGTGAACCTTCCTCAAGTGAATTTCAGCATGCACACTGCAATTTACTTCGAAATCATTTACTTCCTTCCTTTACTGGGTGTTTAGGAAGAGGAAAGAGGCAGGGAAGTAGAAAGAGGGAAGGAAAGTGTGCAAGACGAAGCTCTCGAAAAATTACACCACTAAATTTTCGCGGCAACCACCATCATTTACCTAAACTCAGCCTTTGCAAGCGCTGCAATATTTCTCAGCACCATTGTGCCGTCCTTCAAACTATACACAATTTTTGTCAAATAACAAATAAGTAAAGAGCTTTTTAAAACCTTTTTAAAGTAAATTGAATTTCAAGATAAACTTTTCGTGAAATTTTTATTATTTTCTAATTTCAAAAAGTATTGATACATCGTATTAATGTTAAGATGCCGTTCAAAAGCTAAGTCACACTGCTCTGGGTAGTGGAGTTAACAGGTTTTGTGACGATTTGTGAAGTACGGTGGGGGAGGGGGGAACGCAGAATGTAACACCTCGCATGGAAAACATAAGCTTAAATACAAATTTTTTGAAACACTTGAACAAATGAAAATTAATGATTTTATTTTACAAGTAAAGCCTCTAAATACAGACTTCGCGCTCTTTATCCTGTTTTTAAAGATTTAGAATTATTCTCTTTTGGTTACAACTTCTACTATTTGATTAAAATTTTTTTTAATTCGTTTTTTTAACTGGTCCATCTTTTGCTAAAAATTTATCATTTTTAGTTGAAAATGTAACTACTGAATTTTTCATTAAAACTTCAAGTTTTTTGGTTGGAAATTCCACTGCTTTATTAAAAGTTAAACCGCTTTATTTAACATTTACTCTCTGGGCTGAATATTTAAATACATGGTTGAAAATTTTTTTTTCTCTTAAAAATTAATTTTTTCAACTGAAAACTTAGCAATTTAATTTTTGATAAAAAACATATCGCTTTTAGTTACAATTTTAACTGTTTTGTCCAAAATTGGTGCATTTTGTTGTTAATTCGTCTTCTTGGTGAAAAATTAATCTTCTTGATTGAAAATTCAAGTACTTGGTTGAAACTTGAAATACTTTATTCAAAGCTCAATTTATTAGTTGAAGCTAATTCTGTTTGGATGAAATTTGAACTATCTTGTGCAAAATTCATTTCTTTATTGAAACTGAATTTTATGAAGTGAAAGCTTAACTATTCTATTTTCATTTAACAATTGATTGTTTTTAATTTAGATATTTAATATTATATTGAAAAATAACTGCTTTGTTTAAAATCCAGTGTTTTTTTTTTAAGATTTGTCTTTCTGACTTAAAAATGCAACTTCTCGGAGTAAAAAACTCTATATTTTTGTGAAAAGTTTCACTGTTTTGTTGAAAATTGACTTGTTGGTTAAAAATTCATATATTTGGGTAGCAAGTTCAAAAATCTTAAAGGAGAACTCACCTTTTTTCCTTTAAAACTCAACAATTTCTTGACATTTTCTTTTGTCTTAAATAAACAATCTTTTTGGTTGTAAATTCATCACATTTGGTAAAAATTTCATCTTTTCTTGTTAAAAGTTAAACTGTCTGGTGGAAATTTATTCTGGTTTGGTTAGAGATTCAACTGTCTTGCCGAAAATTCAATTACTTTGATACGAATTCAACTAATTTAGTAAAAATTCATCTTTTTGGTAAAAAATTCAACAGTTGTGTTAAATATAATATTTTTCGATAGAAAATATGTCATTTTGGGTTAAAAATTCAAATGTACTTTAAAAAAGATATCTTCTTGGCTTTGAAACTCCACTATTTCGTTCAAAATATAACAGTTTTTGGCTTAAGTTCAATATTTTTTGTAAAAGAACTTGACTATTTGGTCAAAAAATTAAACTTTTTTGTTAAAAAGTCATATTTTTTCAAAAATTTAACTGGTTTTTTAAAAAATATTTGTGTTTATTAGTAAAACAGTTCTTAGTTGGAAATTCACTTTTCTTGGTTGAAAATTCATCGTTAATTTAAAAAATTTTCTTAGCTAGATGATTTGAATATTTGTTTAGAAATGCAACTGTTTTTGATTAAAGTGTTATATTTTTTGTTTGACAATTAAACCATTTGGTTGAAAATTTATCTTTGTATGCTGAAAATGCATCTACTTGGTTAAAAATTAAACTGTTTTATTGGAAAATCGTCTCTTTTGCTTAAAAGATAAACTGATTACGTATGCGACTGTCGTCTCTAAAATCAAATTGTTCGTTTTAAACTTTGTAATTTGAAAACTCAACTCCTTTGTTGAAAATTTATTTCTTTCGGTAGAAAATTAATCTTTTTGGGGTGTGCTATTTATACCACACAGTTCAGGCTGTGAAGTCTGTTAAAATGTTTTGTTTTGTTTCTCATTGTGAACGTTTATTAAATGAAATCAAAAAATAAATGTTTACTAAGTAAAAGGGAGGGTGTTAGTATCTGTGACAAAAAAGGAGAGAGGTGTACAATGTTTTCAAAATAGAGTGATGTAGTTTTTAAATGGTCTCTTAAAAAGTATTTTGGTGTCCTTTTAAAAATCACAAAACATAGACATCTTTCTATAACTAAGACTTGAACTATGACTTTTTTTATGGATGATAGCGAGCATTGTACCACCAGTTGACAATAACTTGTCATTAATAACGTCGAGTGGTATCGCGGTCCACTGAACGCGATGAAGTTTAGTTGACATTCCTGACCTTATAACGCATCATTGGGCTTTGTGCGGATAGCAATTTATCATCCTTCAACATTTCGCCATGTACGATAACCTCGAGTGTGTAAAATACAACATAACTCTCATCTCATTCCCTAATAGTTGCTACGAAACTTTTATACTAAATTCTCTTTTTTTTAAGTTTATCAAATTATATAATCTACTATTCAATCTGTCTACATTGAAGCTTCTATGTTTTGCTCTATGAGTTCAATGTGACACTTTATTAGTATATAGGTATATGGACTAGAATTTGAAAATTATTAATTTTTGATGACTTAGTTTCAAACACCTAATTTAAGGATACTTCAGTTATAAACCATGTTTGAAATTTCTTGATTTTTAACGCTTTGAAGTTTGAATTTATTCATTCTTAAAGCTTCTAAGCTGGAATTATATACTTTTGAACGTTTTTATCATTATTAAACTTTAAGGGTTTACAGTTTGAAATTCTACAATTTAAAGTGGCCAAAAAGGCACTATTTTTTACAGAAATTCCATTTTTCAGTTTAGAAAAATTTATTTATTTATTTTAAAGATCACTTGACACTTCATGATATAAGAGATACCTGATAACAATTTGTATCATGTTAAAAAATTGTATGATTTGAATTTTTAGCTTCAAAACCTTCGATTCGATAATTTTGGTTTTTATGTTTTCAAATTTTTAAATGCTCAATCAAGAACGTTAAAAATTTCTAAATGTATGATTTTCTTATGTTACTGTTGTTGACTAGGCAACCTAAATTTGAAATGTACAGTTTTTATGCTTTTTTACAATTATTAAACGTTTATGGGCATTATATTTCAAAGTGTTTAGTTTAAGTGATTTTAAATTACACAATGTTATAGGCTACTTATTCAAATTTGTACGATTTTGATTTCATTTAAATAGTGCTTAATTTTGAAGTGCTTTAAGGAATTACTATCAGGAATTAAATTAAAGCAAACAAAGCGTTGACTTTTTTCGAATCAAAGGTTCTTCTTTTTAGTGAAAAGAAATCTTAAGTGTTTTTCTTTTAATACATTTACTTCAAAAAATTGAAGTATTATTATAACTGTTTGAATATCAATTAAAAAAATTTTGTTCTCACTACAGCTTCATAGCGTTCTTTATGCCCTTTCTGTTGCACATAAATTTTTTTTCACTGATATTGAGAGAATCATTAATCGTAAAATGGCATCGGCACAAAATATACCGAACGATCATTCTCACGAATAAATAATAATAATACGTAAATTTTTGAACTTGAAGGCATATATCAAAAAAAAAATGTGATCTTTTTTTCAGATAATAAAAAAAGAACAAATGAAACGTAATTTCAGAAAAAGCTTAATTTATTTTCCATCTTCATTTTCGAAGGTTAAATGATTTTACATTCTCATCAGAGAAGGTATAAGATTTGTGTGAAATTTTACATCCCCCACCCGTTTTTGTCAAATGTCCACGTTTTAAGACCTTCTGAAACTGAAAAACAGGTTTTTTCGAATTTGTCTGTCTGTGCCTCTATCTTACTATATCTGTTTGTCTGTAGATTTTTATTCCGTTAGCACGATAATTTTCGAAAAAATTGACAGATTGGATTGGCCTTTGTTTCAATGACTTTTCGCTATAAAAAAAATTACCAGTGTTAAAGCAATTGCAAAATTAAAAAAACTAAGCGAAAGCGAAAATTTTAAGACAAAAAATGCACGATATGAAAACAAGGCAACAAGAGAAAAACCTTTCTTTTTATACACTTTAAAAGATTGTAATAACAACTTTGAAAATTTTTTTTAAATATCGAAAATTTAAAATTTACTCAAACAAAAAAATAATGAAAACTCAAAAATTCTATTTTTTGGTTAAAATATTGAAGATACATAAAAAGATGAATCATCAAGAATTTTGCACCCAAAATAGATTTAAAAATTTGGTTTAAGAACTTTTTGACAAGACGCGTACGTTTTGTTTCATTCGTAAAAGACGGCATTGATTAAGAAAAAATTTAATTTTCGGACAAACGACCCAAGATACGAAAAGAATAAATCAACAAAATTTGCTTACACAAAACAGATCTATAAATTTTGTATTAAAAATTTTCGGATAGGATGCGTGGTTTTTTCTGATCGTGAAAATAAAATAAAAATAAATAAGTTACATTTTTTGACAAATGACATAAGCTATGAAGAAATTATTAGACAAAAGTTGCGCAACTAAAAAAAGAGCTACAAATTTGTGCTAAATAATTTTTTGATAGGACGCGTAGTTTTTGTTTCAATCGGAAAAAAATATTATTGAGACCAAAGAAATTAAATTATGGGAAGAACCACACAAGAGACGAAAAAAATGAGAAAACAAAAGTTGTTTCAACAAAAAAGGTCTACGTATTTGTTATGAGATTGATCGTGAAAATACATTGATAATAAAAAAACAACTTTCTAAAAAAACAACACAAGCTACAATAGCATTTTATTTAACGAGAATTTCTGCCTTAATTATATCTACAAATTTTTTCACAAACACTTCACGCTAGTATGCGTATTTTTGATTCAAATCGTAAAAACTAACATTGACAATAAGTAAAATAAATTGATGAAAAGACAAATGTTTGATGAAAAAATTGTTTTTGGACAGGATCCACACAATGACAATGCATATCATGAATTGTAATAATATAAATTTATTGAAATAACACATTTTTCATGATATCTAAGAATAAAATTTAATGCAAAATAAGGAAGCATTAATGAAGTAATAATAATAAGTAAAATTTGTAGTTTATTTTGCAATATCTGTATAAGCAATCCCAGGTCAAGGTACAAAAATAAATGTAATACATATTTTATATAATAGTGCTGCATAATGTGGATAAGTTCGAATTTTGGACAAAATCGCGTGCGAAGCACGAAATATGTGATTAAAATGTGTTTCTTAAAGGCAGAGGAGCTTCAACAAAAGAGAATTTACAATCACCAAATTACAGTTGTCAATGCTTTGAATTTTAATTTTAAAATATCCGTGCACAAATGTGGGGAAAGTGCAAAGACCGATTGCGCAGCGCGAGGCCAGGTTTCTACTTTTAAATTGAAGAATATTTGTGGAAAATATATTTTAATTTCAAATGTTTTATATTGAAAAATTAAAAATGGACATATTTCAAAACAAAAATTTTCAAATTCAAGGTTCAAATTAAATAATTTTCAAGAGGCCTTTAAAATAAAATTATTTGAGAATTAGCTATTTAAAAATGCACAATTTTAAACATTTTTTTCGAGAAACAGCAATACTCTATCATTATTTCACATATGTTAATTCTTCAAGGTTTTAAGGCTCTACAAAACCTCTCTGAAACATCTTTTTCGTCGGGTATTAAGTGAAATTTATTTAATCATAATAACTTTGAAATAGCTCGTAAACGAAAGAATAAAGATTATTTTTTTCCAGAATAAATCAAACAACCGATATTCTATCATATATTATTTAATAAATCAGTTTGAATCGCTTAGAAAATTTTTAAGCACTAAATACTTCTAAAAATTTATTATGAATTTAAACGTAATTTACGTTTGCGATATCAGAAAATCAAAAACCAAAGAAGTGAATGCGGGCTTCGCGCGAGTGGATTTACGGGTAGTAAATAAGAATCCAAAGAATATTATAAGCAAGATTTTTAACTAGAGAGCTTACATATACTTTAATATTCGGCCGTGTTTAGGTTGACCGTAATTCGTTGATCGTAGATCAGATATTGTCATTGTCCCAAAAAACTTCGTCCATTGATTATCATTTAACCATAGAATAATTCCTTCTACAATCTAATCGCATTTGTATCATTAGCGATTGTTTGAAAAATGTTCACTATTCTAGCATTTTCTTCTTTAAATTAATAAAATATATAAATTATATATGTGAATCATCGGCAGATACGCGGTACTGCCTAGAAAGTATATTATTTATAATAAATTGTTTCGTCAAGCATAGCAAGATATAATATTCTAAGTAAATTAAGAAAATATGTCAGTAAATGATTCAACAGGACTTAATATGATTAAATTTGGCGTTTCAACGTTTTAGCGTATCGAGCATATAACCTTCTCCATATGCGGGCGTTAGTAATAACGATTTCCTTCAAGGTAATGAACATAATCCTGTAAGCTTGAATGTAGTTACTCTCTGCGATGGTTGCCATCTGCTGGATTTGCTACATATTACCAAGTTATGACTTTCCACAAGATTCAGCCCAGAAGGGAGGATAGATATTCTAAAGCTTCTTAAATTAATGTATTAAAGTACTTTCAATTTCAGCTCTAAACTCATAACATTCTCTTCATTATGATTCATTTCGCAAAATAAGTAATGTAATATGAAGCTGTCCATAAACTACGTTAAGAATTTTGGGCTATTATTGAACTCCCAGTTAACGTTGTTTTATCTACCCCCTCCCCCCACCCCACCGAAAGTAACGTAGCCGTTGCCTAATTACGTATTTGATGTTTATTCTGCTGATTTTCCATGAAAATATTCATGAATAAAGAATCGATTAAATGAAAAATATTTAAATCGAAGAATTTAAGAATGCTGATTCACGCAAATTGCCTTATATTGCTTTGTAAAATTTTTAGTCGGACTCATAAATTTGATCATTTTAATCCGTCATCATATAGCTACTGCCGATTCAGGAAAATTTGGGTGAATTTTATTCAGT
>JAUELO010000075.1:1878158-1891680 GCA_032357855.1 Amphibolips quercusostensackenii | reverse complement strand
CCGATCTAGTGATTTTTAATAGTACTTTCGCTGATCTCACCGACAATTTCTGATGGTAGTGTGAATAAAATTCGCACTTTATTAGGCGCAACGCTTATTCGAACTAGACCAAAATTGCGTTCCTAAGTCTACCGTCTCTGAATTTAGCGCGACTATTAACCTCTTACATATTGATTTATATTTAGACTTTAATTTTAAAGCTAGCGGTTTGACACGCGTAACGCAAACTTCAATGACATTGGTATTTGTAGGTTAGAGGCTAGAATACAAAACTCAGAAGAAGAAAGAACATTTATGAAGTCGCATCAGGATTAGTTGACAGGAACGACCCCAGTAAAGCACAGTAAAAAGTACGTGAAAGAAAGAAGGCCGCTAAGTTTTTCTTGCTCGTATCCAAGAGTAGAAAAAGAGAAAAAGAGATTGATAGAAAAAAAGTGTGAGACAGAGATAAAGAGTTTTAAACAGAATAGGGAATAGAAAAGAGGGGTCAAAAGAAGGTGTAGAACGAAGTTCGGAGTTCTACGTTTCATTAGCCCCGGCGGCTAACAGTTAACCGACAATTTAAACAATTTTTAACTTTGAAACTTCTATGTCCTCTCTGCTCTTCTTTTTTTCGTCCCTTCTAGTCTCTGCTCCCTCTGCTCCTTCTTTTTTATTTTACCCTTTTTTTCTTGCCTGTCCTTTTCTGTACCACGACGTTGATTTTTTTCATCCTTCTAGGATACCGTGCGGAACGACTGGGCTTCACAGGGTCGAACGAACTTTGCAATATGTAATTATAAGGATAGTTAAAGTTTTAAATCGATACCGAACACGGGAACTCGCGAGACAGGCGGAGTAAGTCGCAGAGTTTACCTCGGTAGATATACCGAGCCATCCAGCTATCCTGAACCCCTTCCCAAGTGAGGAGATTCTCACAACCACCATCCGGCTACCCATCTATCCTATACTATCTACCTGGGGAAAAATTCAATCAGTATCTTTTCGAGCTTGTCTACCCAACGGGACAACATCACCACTTTAGCTATGATGAAAATGAACGGGTCTCACGAAACATGTCCCTTTAAGGAAATTCGACGCGATGGTTGGATAAATGAAACGAATCGAGCAACAATCAAGATAGGATTCCTGTAGTTTTTAAATTGATATTTCAGTAGGAATGTATTCAAAGAGACATATTCATACATTTATTGCATTTTTTTATATAGAAATCTTATTATGTTCTTGTGTTCTGTAAATATTTTTCAAAACTTTGGAGCGTTTAAGTGAAAGAAACTTGTTTTACGTAATTTTAACAATAATTTAAATATGGTATTCAATACCTTCTTGGTTATTAATTATATAATTTCAAGTACTAGTAACCGTTATTTATATTAATTGTACGAACATGTTAAAAATTGACATAATGATGTATGCGAAAATAGCGTGTAAAAACTTTTTCAAAGTTTTGTTGCTTATTTGAAATGTAGAAAATTAGGAGACAATGGCAGTATTCCAAGCTTAGAAGCTACTTCGTGAAAAATATAAAAAAATTTTTTTTTTATCTTCGCTTCTTATTCATAAACGGAATATAAAGTTATCCTACGCACTTGAAAGTTATTAAGGCTCTGACTGAGGGTATCACGAATATGTTGCAAACTATATCCGACGTAGGGAATTAGGATTGTATATTCTACAAAGCACAAAACCTTTCACGCTCTACAGCTCACATAAATTTAGAAGATCTGCTTCACTGTGTATAATCTATACAAGTCTCTAATATTTGAACTGGGGAATCATACCTCATGTTAAAAGTATTTGATATCCTTGTACCAAATTCACTTCTTAATAATAGGATTGCCGGTGTGTTAATATAAGGCTGTTTCTAAGATCTAAAAATAGAAAAAGCTTTATGGATCTCAAGATTATTATTTATATTTCATTTTTCCGTTAAAATAATTTTATCTTTTAACGATGTTATGGAAAGCAGTAAATATAAATACGCAGGTTTCTCTGAAAAATTATAGCAATGAAAAACTTCAGAAGCCTCGGGATTTGTTTACCTCCAATTACGTTAACCGTTCATTCCTATTTTTCTCACTTTTTCTATTTTTTTTGATCCGGCAATTCTATGGTGTACACTACAGAAGCAATGTATCGCAAACGGATGTATCGCGGTTGAAATCTGTATACGTAGAGCTGCATGAACCACAGTATTGAAATTTTTGTCAGAGGGAATACGAGAAATGCGTTTCTCCCTTTGACGAGCTAGAAGGAGGAATTTCGATAGCCTGTTGCCAGTGCACCCAGCGGTGATATGCAAATAGCGTATCTAAAGCGCACGGTCGATGACAGAAAGCGAATAAGAGTGAGGGTGTGAGCAACAGAGAGCGAGAAAGTAAATGGTATATAGGGGAAAGGAAAGGGTGGTACAAAGAGAAGAGAAACTAGACGCATATGTTTCGACCAATATCACAGATACATGTGTTGAAAGCTGTGAGCTTTGATCCTAATATCGCTGATTTGCAATAGGATAAGCCCGATTAACTTACTCCCGATATCCTTTGAGATATTCTCAGGACACAATATACAAATATTTGAGGCAAATTACATAATTATTGCTCTCCCGGAATTCTCGCTCTTAGCTTTCTCTTATGTCAGAAATAAGCAATGAATTGGAAATAACAACTAATAGTTCTAATTGTTTTGCGACTGAACTCAATGTTTGGTCCCATCGAAAATGGGCTCCTAGTCCAATGAAAAATTTCTGCAAATGTGGTACAATCCAGAGCTACTTGAATCACTATTTTGATTCTGACAATTCGATTGTATCCTCTTTAATGGAATTGGCATTCAAACATTTGTTCAACAGAACTAAATGTTTAAAATCTGCAACTATTTGTGAGTAGTTTTCAGGAGCAGAAGGTGGAAAGGAATTTTTTTAATGTAAGGGTGGCATGTGGGGAGAGATGCGAAACGAAAGGACTACCAGTGGTGTAATTAAAATAGTTTACAAACGTGCAGGTCCGAGGTTCTGTAGAACATCGTGGACAATACTTTGTCGGAGTATAGATAGCGGGTTACATGCGAGGCACGTAAACACATCGACCATTTCCTTTGTGGCGGATGTGAGCGGACAGATTGGAAAACATTTGTCCTGGCACCCCTTGAACCACCTCATGTTCCTCATTCGCTGGCTCTTCTGGCACGACCACGACCACGTTGGCCGGTACGTTCGTGCCACTGTTTATTCCGATCTTCACCCATCTCTCTCAGCCCTTGCAGCTAATACACCAGAACGTTGCTCTCTATTATACAACGACGTCCATAGTTTCTAAATTATCACCGTTGCATTGTGCCATTTTCCGCGAACGGCTGTCATAGATGATGCTGATAATTCCTTAATGGACAAAATATGCAATTTTTAAGAACATTGAAATTTGACAAAGTAAGTAAGTTCTTTAGGAATTTTTCAATTTTGATTCAAGGGCATGTACAACTTATCTGATACATACCTAACCAAAGGTTTGTACAACTTTTCTTCATGAAATATGATATCGTGTTGAAAGCTTGGGAAATCAAGTACAAATAGTCCTTTTTCTAGATCCCGCTGTCTGTAACAAAATAGTTCGACAATTCAGGCAAATAAAATGATTAGGGCTAATTACAGTTAGAAAACACCCATACATTCTGATCAATTATTTCTGATGCGTTGACAAAGACTCGAAATTGATTTCGTTGAATTCTAATTTAAACGGATATGTGAATATTGAAAAATATTTATATAAATTGCAAGACTAGCTGAGTGCAGGTCAATAAACGGACTTTTAGCCAAATGAAAGTGTATTCCAATTACATATTCTAAAACCATGTGAATTTAAATGAACTAAAAAAAATGTAAAGTGCATTTTGAGAAATATGAAAGCACTTAATTCAATTAACTCTAGCTAGCTTGAAATTGCAAGGAGTAAAATTAAATTACAACTACTCAAATTCAAGATAACTGTAATTAAATTAATGAAAATTTAAGGATAATTTCTCCAGAATGATGGTGAACATTTGTACTGCATTTGAGCAATCTAAATAATAAAAAACTGCTGCAATAAAGAAACTGAATTTAAGTTTGGTTTGATCCGAGCCTATTTTTTCGTAAGCCATAGTTACTTGTAGCGAAATTTCGGTACGAATAGCTGGACTTTTTAATACGAATAAGTGGATGTGGAAAAGATATTATTTTTACCGAAATTCGAAACAGATACAAAATTATTGTAGACACTTAGCGGAATTTGTTGCCTTAAAAAACTATTGGTTTGGAAGCATATTTTAAGAAAATTTTTTTTATAAAGTTTCTAGGTTTCAATGTTTAAGACATTTGTCTGTAAAATTGCTGTATCCAAAATGGGGGACGAAAATCAAAACATTCACGTGACATGTATCAAAGTTTTTAGAAATTTTTGAAAAGTTATAGATATTTTAGGCAAAATATGTAGAAATTTATATAAATTTACCCAAAATTTTAAAAAAAGAAATTTGGTACTTTCTGAACCAACAGCATTAGCTGAGCGGTCAATCTCGACACAAGAAGAGTCCAGATGTTGAGCCATTTCGAGCGCGCATAGAACTCGAATGGGTGTCCGTCTGCGACATACGATCAGGTTGTGTATTCGCTGTGTATTAAATGGCGAGCAGGAGGTTTAACGTCAAAGATGATTGTGTGCTTTCGATGGGTAGGGTCGTATATTTGCCTTTAAAGTCGACTGTCGAAAATCTGGTTAAACTTGGAAGTTGGCTTCCGGTAGTTTTTCTCTTCCCTGGTCCAAAAGTTCTGGCTAACCCAAGTAATTCTAATAAAGTCGGATGTAGCCGCAGGTTAATACTAAAGGACTTAAATGATACTTAAGCAGCAAGGGTGGCCCGAGAATGGACCTTTGTTTCACTGAAATTTTAAAATAATAGGCATAGCACGACAGGTTTTCATTCTTAGTGCTGCAGGACTGAAGCAAACCTGAACCAGTTCCTCTGGAAATTTTAATATGTACTTAAGCTGCATGTCCTTCTATTATGTACTTCGCTTTGACCCAACCCACAGATGGTGGGGTTAAAAACCAGACTTTGCCCAATATGTCGAATTAGAAATGCTGCTATTATCAAATAACTTCATTGCATTACAAAAATGCGTCAGCGAGCTTCCTTATGTCTTTATAATTGTTAATTTCTGGAAATTTATGGATATTTGAGAAAAAGTATAAATATTAATCGAAAATTTTTAAAAACAATCAGTCGCGAATATTACAAATCCAAAACCAATGTATAATTTTATTTTTTTAATGAGTAGCTTAACTTACACATGTGATTCTTTTTTAACTGTTATTTTCTATAAAAAAGAATACACAATTAATTAGCAGAACCTGATTATGACTAAAGTGAATTAAGCCAGAGAAGGAAGAAACATGGTCAGACAATGAGGTTTGTCCAGACAACGAAACCAAAGGTAATAGGAATTTGATAAATGGAAAATAATTTGTAACATTACTGGTATTTTCTACGTATTGCTTTTTTTATTTTATTTTTTGATTTAATTTAATTTAATTTGTTTTTCTTTCTTATTAATGCATTCATTTTAAATATTATCAGTCCAGCCAATAACGATTATTTGATGCCTTGTTCAAATTTGCTGCTTGACATGTATTAATAAAATGAAAATAAAGAAAATGAGAAAACGAAAAAAAAACATGAAACCATGAAATAACGAAATTCAAATTTAACAATCCTTATGTGTTAGCAATGCTTGATCACGGCATTTTCAAAAATATCTACTTCTTACAGATGATCTAGCCAATGATGCATAAATCTGGTGATAGCAATTAAACAAGGGTAAAACAGGAAGTAAATATTTTTAGAGATTAGGCTATTGCTTCTCTTCGAAATACTAAATCGTAAAATATTATGACAATAATAAATATATCATTTATATTACGTAGTTATAAAAATAACTTTTATTTTGCAAACTGCTTCAGAGCCAGTCCAGCCTATGACGTTTTGACTTTTTTCACTCAGTTTTAATGAAAAACTTAAACATCCGAATTAACATTAATTAGTGCTTGTTATTAATAGGTATTGAAATCACTCTGTCAGAGTGGATTCATGTTCATAAGTGAAACCAATTTTTTTTCAACGCCAGGGCATTCAATTTTGCGCTATGCGGGAAATCCACCATCTACTAATGTCTTTAGTTTTATCGTATTTCAGCATTAGCATAATTTAAAATTGTAGAAATTCTCACATCATCAAGATTAATCCAAGATAAGAAAATATCTACTCTTCTTTATTTATGATATGTCAGGTTGCGAAAATTAACGTCTTAAATATCATCGCGAGAAGATCTTTATGAACTATAAATAACCTGGGGCAGTGTACTCTCAATGCTGCCAATGATATACGCATTATTATGCTTCGTGGATGCCTTTTTATCCAATACGTTGCTCACAAGTCGAACGATGTAAATAATGAGGTGGCAAAAGCATCGAAGAGGATAGGGGGTGCCATCCTCCTTCTGCATACTAGAGATAGTGTCTGTAGTAATGCGTCATTTATGCTATAGAGTGCTACATTTACGGTTAAGATGCGATACCGTGTTATTCGATTATCAGCTATATTAATAATGCTTAGTTACACTTTAGAGGAAGGAATAGCGTCAAGTGAGTGGAATAAAAATCCATGAAATAAGTAGAAATGAAATAGTAGCTTTTAATTAATCTTTAATTGCATTTAATTCAACTTTATAGAGTCCAGCGAGTTTTGCACACTTGGAGACGTGAAATCCTGGTTTTGTAAAATCCTGCTTTTGTATAATATAGCATTCGTACAATTTTTTACACTCACAGGAACCTGTATTAAAAATAATCTGCACGTTGGACTCACCTTAAACAGACAAAAAAACTTTCTCATTGTTCAAACTCTGAGAACATGGGAAGATAACATGCGATAATATAAACTTTTACACAAAGACTTATTAAATTTGTCTTTCTCTATATAAAAAAAATTACAAATGCTTTTCCGTCAATTTTTGATATACGTTATTCTGTAATATTTTTACAACTTCCATAAAAAGTTTCAGTTATCAAAAAATTTTAAAAGAACTTAAAATAAACCTTATAAAACCTCTACTTGAAATCGTATTTCTAATCTGGCAGAGTAAAGACGAGCAATACTTTTTTGATAACCGTAGCAATAACGAGAAACTTTTAAGAAGTAACGCTTGGAGTCCTGCCTAATATGTATAACCTAGGAAGGGCGAGAAAGTATGAAGAGAGATGGGAATGTTAAGAGGCTGCCAGGAAAGGATAAAGGAAGACGATGTTTGGGTGAGGTGGGCCGATTCGGCCTCCGTTAACAGCATATTGTAATGCGTCGAGAAGTTCGCGAATAAATCGAAGAAGCGTTGAGAGTAAAATTAGATAACAACTACCGCTGACTGCCGGTGTGGAAGAACGAAAAAGTGAGATAGAAAGGTAAAGCACGAGAAGGAAGAAGATGAGCTTGAGAAACTTTTAAGGACCATCCTCTTATTTCCCATTCCTTAACCTACCGTGGCCGACTCGCCCCACACCTTTACTTTTGCTCACCTTCACCAACCACGTTCACCCCCACCTTCCACACCTTCCAACCAATCCGATGGGCTCTGACTTTTCTCATTCATTTAACCTGGAGCTTACATTATTAGGCGTTACTTCCGTTTCAACATTTGTCCGCTTGAGAGAAATAAATTATCCCCTGGAAGAAAAAGTCTTTCCTCACCGGCTGTCCCTCCTTTCATTATACTTACTTCCCTTGCATTCTAATTCCCTGATCTTCCAGTTATGCTCTCTTTGTCTGGAGTTTTCTCTCTTCTATCAGTAAAAAGATTTCTGGAAATTCTTTCTGTACAATTCATTCCTTAGGGAGCTTGTGGGATATTTTGCAACAAACTACCGACGCAGATTTAATTTTCAACTTTTAGTTTGACTACGTATTTTTATGCTGCTCTCATCATGAATTTTTGATTGTTATAGATATAAAATGGAAGCACACAATGTACACTTTTCCAATAAAACTTTCACTTATGAACAAGGCTGGTAATAGTATGTTTATTGCGTGGGTATCTTTCTGGTATATTTTGTAGAATTGTGAGTAAGGCATAAAATAGTTAAATGTCGTTTAAACAGAAAAGTAATATAAAGGATGAAACATAAAATGATTTAGTTTGCAAAAAGGGTTAAAACATGTCAGAACTCGATATAACTATGGAGATGAAGAACAATGATAAGGGCCTGTGCGCTACAGAAGTGAAACTACACTCACAAAACAGTGATAGAAGTGCAGAATACTGATAAGAACTCGAGCTAGACACTCTGGGGAATAACTATCGGTTTGTTTTGTTTTAAGAGATTACGCTTTACTAACGAATCCTACAATGCTATCCAAACGCCGAAATTTCAGATTTTATTTCCATTATAGAATTGGAGAATACAGTTAAACTAATGGAAAAAAATTAAAAAGAGAATATATAATGATTTTTCAATGAGTATAGTTTTAATTTTTCAAAATTGCTTGAACCTTAGAAATTTAAATATATATTTAGAATTATTTTAATTATTTATCTTAAATGGAAAATGCTTGAGCGTCATAGTTGTATGCAGGCTATCAGATAAAGGAACGCTATATGTAACAGGGGAGGATCAAACAAGCTATTAGGCCCACGTTACGTAGTTGGACTAGGTCGGCATCAAACCTAGTGTAACCTCTGATCATCTCCCCATGCTACGCCCATGGGAAGTCCACGTCGCGTCAATTACGTTCCGCTTGTCACCACCGAAAACGATGAAAACATAAATCTCCCAAGCAGTTATTTTTCTATAAAGATTTTCTTTTGTGTTGAAATACTAGTTACTTTTATTTATAACCTTATCTGTTTATAACGCTTTTTCCGGTAGTAATAAAATAACGTTCGATAGGTAGTTTGAAATTGCTTGTTTGATTCTTTATAACATCCATAAGTAAATACTTATTAACACTGATATGGATTGCTCATATCTGACAATCAGAAATATTTTAATTTATGTCGATTTCATTGCACGATGCAGTTCTTCCTCTATAAAATAAATGCAAGCTGTTGAAAAATAGATTTTTCTTTCTAAAAATATAAACTCAAATTGATTAATTGTTTTAATCAAGAATAAAACTCGAAAATTTGGTAAAGGTGCTTATCAGAACCGCAGGTCTGCAAATAGGGGTGAAAAATACACGAGTGGTGTATTTGAAAGGTAATAAAGAACGAATTTTCGGCTAACACGATTGTCATCGAGCCAACCAACAGGGTAGAGTAGGGCTAACGAGATCAAACAGGGAGTGAGCGACAGAATTGGTGCGGATAGACAGACGTATACGAACTCAACGGGGTGCAACGGGAATGGCGAACGCAACGCGGTTTCGTGGCCAACCGCAGGTGGGCTGGCCCCGACGGTTTTGGAGTAATCATTTGCAGCCTGAATACATTACCCATGCAATTTATTTTGGTTTGTTTCACTTTTGTCTCCATGATTTAGTGCTCTCACACAGGGCTCGATAAATTGTACCACATCTTCTGTCTTGCTCTCTCAGCCTTCCGAAAGCGGATCCGGAACAACGTGTACTGACCAAGTGCGTCTATTGATTCCTGACGAGAGAGTAATGTTCATCCATTAATGATAGCATCCTGAATAAATCATTTGATAAAATGGACCTGCTGTCTGCTTTGTGCGCCTGAGGCCGATATGTCAAATCTGCATGGGACAACAACCAACTCAGGTGCTATTCTCCTCGATAAAAGGGATTAGAGCGGATTTATCAGATAATTAATGGCTTTTGGATTGTGAGGCATGATGATGTTTTTTAATAAACGTTTCGAAAACATTGATTTGCAAAGTCGATCCAATTTTCAATCTTTAATTCCATAAATTAATTTTTTTCATGTAGGGAATGTAGCTTGAGATGTGCCTTAGATTTGGATGTACACCAATGACACACCTGGTTATATTTGGGAGTAATTAAAAGTAAATACAAAAAATATTGAATCGGTATGCCAATTGCCAAAATAAATTATTCGATAATTTTAAATTTAAGCCTTTCAAATTGAGACAACTTGTTTAAAGACTCCAAACAATGATTTTAAACTAATATGCTAGAAATATTGAACAATGTAAAACTAAAGAGTTTAAACTTGATCCTAAATATCTCAAATTATCTGAAGAAAATATAGTGCGATAATTAAGAAGTTCATATACAGAAAAAAGTAATCATTTCAGAGGCTGACTTGCAGATTCACTTTATAGACTTTCGAGGGTTCTAACAATAAGCAGTAGTCGTTATGACAAATCCGAAAGTGCGATCATGCCGTTGATCTGAAAACATTTTGATTCATGATTCTGGGCAATCAACCGACTCTTATTTAGATAGATATAGTTTCGTCAGTATACAAGAAACCGATATTTCATTGTTTCAACGGCGCGGAGTATAGCAGACCTTGCTCCACGCAAACAATTCTAGGCGGCACTTCATATTCCTTTGAATGTTATGCGAATATAATTGCAAACTAGTTTTCCTAGAATGTAGAATATGTTACATGAAATTTTCAGCATTTAATCTTTATTTGAAAAACAATGAATTTATCCAATGTATTGGTTTGGATAAATATAAAGCCGTCTGTGAAGTAAGAGTCATAATCTTTAATTCGACAAAAAATGACAACTGAAATGCGGGTCATGTTCTCTAAACGTAAGTCTTGGAAGCGCTGATACATTTTGCAATTGGAATCGGCGTCTCACGAGACAGCACCAATGAACCTGCATTGAGACAAATGGCAGGACAACGATGAATCATCGTATGTCAAAAGCAGGAAATACGAGCCTCCGTTCGTAAATACGACACGAAACTTCTCGAGCTATATAAACAGAGAACATAGTTTGCGAGAATAGATTCCTTTTTCTCAGTACTTGAAAACAATTTTCATTATTATCTTACGATACAATAATTTGTTTAAAGTTACTCAACGAGAATATAGAGCGTATTTAATTAAGTCTAATAGAGATTTCTCATTTATTAATAGATTAAAAACCTGGCACATTTATTTCAAATTCTATTTTCACGTAAGAATAGCTTACGCTGCTCTTTTTAAGAAAGAAGCAGATCCAGACACACTGTTTAGAGAATTACGCTTTATCCTTTCTGAATTCCAAGCGACCCCTACAAACACCCATACCATCTGATGTGTTTGCAACACCACGTTCGCTCTTGATTTTCGCCTGATTAAATGCGAAATTCTGCCTGGTTGTTTCTCTCGTCCGTCGTTTCTGAACCTCCTTTCCTCCGCTTTTTGCCTAGAACCCATAGAGTTTGAATCTTCCTTGTCTTTCCAACTGCTCTCAGAAAGGCATTACCTCGCCTCATCGCCTTCTTTCTCATCCTTCCTTTGTTCCTTGCGTTACTTTGTTCACGCTCGTTCCCATCCTGCGACCGACCATCCACGCTACTTGGCTGATATTGCCTTTCGTTACAAGACTACTCTCCTCCTGTGTCTTTTCCCCTCTACTATTACCCTATTGCTGGCCTCGGCCCTCTTTATTTCTGTCCTTCTCCTTTTTTTCCGATTCGCGTGGATATTTGCTTAATGCTAATTGGAAAATGCTTCCACCCTCGTCTTCTTGTGTTTGCCAAACGAAGAATTAGAATGCAAGTAGTGCATGCAACCCGCACTATCTTTTCTTCTTTGTGAACCGTGTCACGAACTTCTTAGTTTTCTTTGAATTTAATATAGTTCAACCTGGATAGACGTACAACGCAGTTCTTGTTCAGAATTAAAAAAAAAAAAATAGAACCAATATTTAACAATGTACTTTTAAATTATTTTTCTAAGACAAGTACCTTTAATTTAATTATGAATTACTGATTTTTCAAGAAATACTACATTCATTAGCTTCTTATTTATTTCTATGTATTATATCAAAGCCTGATTATATTTCGTCGTTAATTTGTATAGACAAGGTGCCTGAGGAAGATCCGAAGAAAGGTCCTTCTTTTCGAAATTTTGATATAAACATATATTCATTTTTTGCTCCAGGCGTAGTAACAGGTTCATTTCAAGTCAACAGGTATCAATTTTTATGTATTTATGCTACAAAGTCTTCATAAGTATTTTTCTTAATATTAATATTACTTTTCCTTGCACTAGATACATGAGACTCATATTTATGCAAAATATGATATCGGTAGACTTATAAATTTTTGCTTAAGACGCGGTCACAGAAAAAGCGAAAGGTAAAAAGCGTTGCAGGTAAAGATGCGGGGGTTGATCTCGCCATACAACAAAATGAAGATCGCTACATGTAAGATGAAAAATTATTTACCTTTTATTTCACACTTGCCGATCTTCAATCTTTTGTATGGCGAGATTCGCCCTAGTATTTTTACCTGCAACACTTTTTACCTTTTGTTTTTTCTGTGGTAACAGGATTATTTTGAATCACAAGACCTACATCTTTATGTATTTACCTAGCAGTGCTAGAAGGAACATTTTAGTCAGGGCTCTTACTTTTTTTCCCCTCACTAAATACGTGACACACATTTTTATGCAAAAAATGAAGTCGCTTGGCCTAATACTTTTTGCTGCAGGCGTGCCAGCGGACGGATAGGCATTTTTCCGATTACATTAGAAAAACTACGAAACACTAAAAAAAGTAGATAATGATATGTTTCCGAATTTCGGACAGTAACAGTTGGTGAGAGCGTAACCTATTTTACTGACCGAGAACAGATAATACAGCCGACTTTAGCAGAAACTAAAAATTCAGACTAATGAGAGACCTCTCCTATGCTCTTAACTTCAGCTAATCTTTATGATCTTTCAGATCACCAACGCGAGATTCTTGAAAATATGCTGCTTTTTCGGTTTATATAAATTGATTCTTGTTATCAGGCAAACAATATATGTAATTTTACATTTTTTATAAATTGATATTTTTTTACTTTCAACGCCTATTTCAAAATTTCCACCATTTAACGCTTATTTCACGTCTCATAACTCATCAAAGAAAATATTAGATTTGTGCGTTATTCGAATCCTCTTCTCCGTGTTTCTCAAATGTCCACGTTTTAAGACCTTCTGAACCCGAAAAACAGTTTTTCGAGAATGTGTATGCCTGTACGTCTCTCTGTGTTTCTGTAGATCTGCAGACTGTTAATACGATATCTTTCAAAAGAAGTGACAAATTAGATTTGCCTTAGGTATTTTTTTTAATGTCGAAAACTAAAGGTCCAGTTCATTAGCCAGCCTTTTTGTACACAAATTTAGAAAGTTAGAGCACTTTGAAAATTTTTAAGACAACTTTTTTTCAAGATTTAAAAATTCTATGCAGAGCTATTCGTAGTACTCAAAAAAAAAAGAACTATTCATCCTAATGATTTTTTTTCGGTAAAAAAATATCAGACTTATAGTATTTAAAAAAAGCTAAATAAAAAAATGAAAATTGTA
>JAUELO010000075.1:1744797-1761100 GCA_032357855.1 Amphibolips quercusostensackenii | reverse complement strand
TTAAAAACCTCGGCAAAAAATATTGTTCGTGCTAAAGTTTGCATTTGCAATCTCTCTAGCTCTCTTTCTGTTTCTATCCGATCCGTTTGGTTCTTCTTGAGTTTTGATTCTTCAGACAAAAATCAATGAAACACTCTATGAATGACAAAAAATAATTTAATTCAGCTGAGAACTTTCTTAAACTCATGCTTATTTTTGTATCAAAAATCGCGATTATTTCCTCGTTTTACAAATTACTTCCTGTTACACTGTTAAATTTGAAAGGATAACCCTTGGAATTTATTTTTTTAAATTCTCTGGGTATATAAAGTGAAAAGTGTAATATTTGAAACTGTTCGACGGTTGAAAATGCCGTGTTTATTTTTCTACTATGCGAGTAAAAAATAAAAATGGTTTTATGTAACTCTTTTCTCTTCGGTTTGAAAATCACCGTTATAAAATGGGCAGGTTGTAAACTGATCTATTCCGTTATATGCTTTTTCGAAGTTATTAGTTTTTGAAATAAAATAGTATACTGTCAATCGATTCAATATTAAAAAAGGGATCAAATATCTACGCAAATTAGCGAAACCATTTTGCAGTTTGATTATTTTATTCTGTTTCCAATTTCTGACTAGAGTACGAGTAGTTTAAAAAAACGAAGAGGCTCCCTGAATCAATACGTATTGCACATTCATTAATAATACGATAAAATTAATTCACATATATTGAAAAGTGCTTCTCTCAAAGAATTTTAAAGTTGTTCTTAAAGTACACTACACTATACCTTATAAAATTTCATTTAAACAACAGAAGACGTTGCATTTTGGTAACATATGTAGTGCATTACATCATATTCTAAAATAAGTTTTTAGGGTGCCTACTTAAATCCTGGAAAAAAATTTCGTGACAATTCTATGTTTTTTCCTGGTATCTAAAATTGTTTTCCAGGTATAATTTTTCATAGCGCAGAGCTATTTAAGTATTTCGCAATATTTTAAACTATTGAATTGAAATATAGACCTATATAATTTCGCTAGTTTATTATAAATAATCATACGTTAAACTTGATAACCCTTTTTTTCGTTTGTACCAGTAACTTTATTCAAGGATAAGTAATTTTCTAATGGTAAAAGTTTTTAAACATTTTATTATTATGTCTAATTTAGAAAGCTTTAACAATCGCATAATCAAATAAGTTATTAATACTGAAAACATAAATGATTTTCTCTAAAATTTGTTCCTAGATGCCCCAATTTAAATAATAATTATAATAATTTTTTATCTTAACTTTGTATACTTCATATTCAGTGCACATTAAACATATTAATATTTTAAATATATATTTTTCAAATAATATTTAAAAAATATAAAATAAATATTTCAGTTTCGAAAACATTTTTTACCTCAATAGTTGAATTTTTAACCAAAAAATAAATTGTTAATAAAAATGAAATAGATAAATTTCAAGTTAAAAAACTCAATAAAAAAAAAAGAAAAAGCGAATTTTCAACCAAACAGTGAAAATTTGAACCATACCGGCAAACTTTCAACTAAAATAATAAATCTTCAACTAGAATAGTTGAATTTTAAGTCGAAAGAATTAATTTTCAAATAAAATGTAATAGTCAATTTTTTGATTAAAAAAAATAATTTTCTAATAGAAAGAAACAATTTTGAAACGAAATAGCTAAATTTCTGAAGAAAGTGAGGAATCTATAACTAAAATGATGAATCTTTAACTGGAATTGTTAAATTTTCAACTAAAAAGATTAATTTTATGCTACAAAAGACAAACTTTCCACAAAATACATTAATTATCAAGAAAATAGCTACATTTTTCACCAAAAAGATGAATATTTTTACAAAATAGATTATTCTTAAACCAAAAACATCCTTTTTTATATAAAAAAGACTTTAATTTAAAATGAAAAAAGTCAAATTGAAACGAAAAAGGCGAATATTCAACTGAGAAAGATTTTTCTGTCAAGAAAGAAAAACAATGTCACACAAACTGTGAAATTTTTATGCAGAAAGATAACTTTTAACCAAGGAGATTCTTTTTTTTACAAAAAAAGCAAACGTTTAACAAAACACACGAATTTTCAGCCAAGTAATTGAATTTTAAACTAAGAGTTCTCAATTTTCAACCAATAATAGGATATTTAAATTTGCAGTGAAAAAATTAATTTACAAAAAATTGAATTCACAACTAAATAGTTAAATACAATAATACAAAGGTACTTATACAAATAAAGAACATTACAACTTCATTCTATGTCAAATTTTTTTAAATTTTAGCATGATTTAAAAAAAGCCCTTAATGCTGATCAAAATTCACTGAACTTTTCAGGTTTCTCGACGTGTACGTGTATGAAAATTTCCTTACAATTGTATGTTTTTCAGTTAAGTATAAACACTTTTTCTCAAATATTTCCATTACTTGAAGTAATTTTGTCAGATTCATATCTTGCAATAGAGACAAAAGACATATTATTATATTAAAATTACTTACAGCAATCAATTAGTTCATGAATTGGACATATTTCATTAAACTAAATTCAAAAATGTCTAAATTTGAAATAAGTCAAAATTATATAATCAAGTTTTTCATTCTTATATCGCTATCGCCCTCCCTTAAAGTCCTATTTATGTTTGTGTCGCCGTAGTAGTAGCAAGGTGGCGCAGTTTTGCGGAATTTAAATGCAAATCGTAGAATTCGAGATGAAAATCCCGTTGCATAGGGTAACGCCGACCAAGCAGCTAAGCTGAACAACCAACAAGCAACCAAATTAAGCCGCGTCCAGTTCGTGGTATACCAAACCATATCAATACACGATCTGCCTAAACTGAAACTCAGACGGAACTGAAAGGAACAAAATGCTTGGCCAGGGAGAAAAGAAGGGAAGAAGCTCTACAAAAAATAGATTGCGATTCGACTTCATATGCACCATTCCCAGAAAAAAGTAATAGAGTTCGTGCATAACGAGCCACTTTGCTTCTGTCAATTAGCATAGTATCTAGCACATTTCTTAACATTTTGTTATTCATTTTTCCGAAATGAAAGCACGTTTTATAAACTTTATATCATACAAGCTCGTTTTATTTAAATAAATACTTGAACTATAATTTACAATCAAACTTCTCTACATTTTGAAATCTGTTTAATTGGAAATACCTTTGTAAATTTAGATAATGGTTTTTATGTTTAAAATTTATTCAATGAATTGTTTTATATTTTAAAAAGTTGTTTATGTTTACGTTTCGAACATTTTACATTCACTTTAATTGTTCAACATGTAGTACTGCATAGTAAGCCTCGCGAAATAAAACTTTTGCTGATCATTCTAATTGTAGAACTCAGATCAAAATGATCCACTTTTACATTTCTTATCAATTTTGTCTGTCAAAATATTTATAAACCTGAAGCAGAGATGCCAGGCTCATTCGTCTATTCATGTGCATTAAAGCCTGAACCTGGAAATTAATTTTTTTCTTTCTTCAAAAAGTGTTTCTTTAGATTTACCTGGTTCAAACTCCCACTTCTCTTCCATTTAAAACTTTCTAGAATCAACAGTCAATTTTCTAAATAATTTAGAATTTCTCTGCGGGTGAGAAATTCTGATTTTCCTATGTTGTCCTATAAATCTCTAGGGATCTGAAAATAAATTTTGTTTTTATTTCAAGTGTTTCTTTACATAAGCTGGGGTTCAACTCCCATTTTCAAAAAATTAAAAAACGTTTAAAATAAAAGAAACTTTTTAGTAAATTTTGAATTTCTAAATGGGCGAAACATTCAAATTTTTCTATGTTAGCCTTTCAATTTTCATTGCTCTAAAAATTATAAGTCATTTTTTAAAAGATTTCGATCTTCGGGGTACGAGAAAAATTTCAATTTCCTTATGTTGTTATAAAAGTATTTCTACTGATTAACCTAGTTCTAACACTAACTTCTGAAAGCTTGACAACTTTTTAGAGCAAACAAGGATATTTTTTTCAATTTCAAATTTCTGGGACTCCAGCTTCCCTATATTGCGCTATAAAACTTTATAAATATGAAAATTCATTATTTGTCCTCAAAAACGTTTCTCTACATGTATATGGCTAGTTCAAGTATTTCTTGAACCTAATGTTCGTTTAAAAAAATAAAGAAAATTTTTTTCAAACGCCCAGCATTTAAATTTTAGTAGGCATGTAGATAGCTATGCCTTAAACGCAACAAATTAATTGTCACTTAAAGATTGCTGTTCATTGAAGTTCATGACAGGTATTGTAGATTAAAAATTGGATCATTCTAATCCGCAATTTGCTTGCCAAAAAAAAATCCAAAGTCTGTATAAAAGCGTTGCATACCATTGTGATCAAACTCAAAAAATAAACCAAACTAAGGAAAAAATAGAAAAGAAATCTAAGATGCTAATTTACAATATTTTGTTAAAGACTGGGCAAAATAATCGTGTGCTCAATTTACTCATATCACATATTTATCTTCATACAAGCGAAAAATAGGTGACTTAAAATTCATAACTAGAACTATAAGTTGGTCATTTTTCAGATATAAGGCAACGGCAACAATAATCGAAGACGTTTTTGTTGTCAATTTCAAAGATTATGTTTGTCGTATTTTTACTATTTTTGTCATTTAAACTTAATTTTTATGTTCCAGAGGCTAATTTGATATTCACTGAATGTATCTTACTACAACCAAATAAAAGGTTTCTTAAATAAACAATTTTTTTCAGGTATGAATATTTAGTTGATTTAACAAAACGAAAATTGACGAAAAGAAATAATGGTACACACAGGAATGAATACATTTACCTGTTTCGGAGATAAAAATATCTACTAACTTCGGAAATAAAAACAGAACAAAAACAGTTCAAGCTTGTTATTATTTAACGTATAGAATTGTTAATACTAGGTCAAATGTTAGCGTCAAAATTATCCTAAAATTTTGAAATAACAAGTAGTTGGAGTAGCGAGCCTGATAACTAGATTCAATATTAATCCTACATGGATGGGTGCATAAACGTTTAATTATTTCCATGGCAGTTAATTACATTTTGTCGTCCGCTCTGCTTGCACCTGAATGCACATAATGCAATGTGCATAGACATCTTCATGGTTCGATGACTCCTCGCAAAAGTTGAAAACTGTGAAACAAAGCTCTTTGCGCGTTCAAACTCAAATTGACATTATATTATAATGTGAGAGAAAACATCTGGTCTAGGTTAATTTCTATCTACCTTCTCTTTTAATTTATACTTTCCGTCCTCTCGCCTTCTAACACGTAAGAATATTCGGGAATCAATAATTTATAATTATATTATGCAGAGTTGGTTCACTCTTCTTCTCAAGCGATATTGGAGTATCTTCTTTCATTCGAGCCCTTTGCATCTCAACTGGGAACATAACTTGGATCTCAAAGGGGAGAACAATGTTCCCCTTGTGATGGTATGAAAAATCAAGTAAAGTAGAAAGAAGAAAAACAATGAGGGTTCAACCCCTGAGAAGTAATTACTATTAGTCTGGATAAAATTACACTCTAATGTAATATAATTACTGTAATATAAAAGTATATAAACGACGAAATGCATTATCGAAACATGAAAGTTCTGATGAATTATAACGACCTGAGTATCTGCATTCACAACGCAATTACACCATCGAATTCTTAGCATCATTAAATTAGCGAGAAATCAAACGTCTGGTCTCGGTTAAATGAAATTCCAACCATGTTACTAAAAACACATAAGCGACAGCTTCAGTTATAACGACAAAGCAAAAAATACTAAACTGAAAGTGTGTTAATTTCTAAAGGTTTTTCAATAATATCGTATATTCCTTATTTAGCATTAATAAGAAAGTCCTCTCCAATATATCAATTACTATGTCTCAAGTTTCATTTGGACCATGATTTTTTTTATGAATATTTGAGTTATTTATAAATTCCTATGGCAGAAATTCTTTAAAATCACATTCTTGTCGCGTAGAAGATTTCATTGCACTTACTAAAGCTTGCATATCTTGTAAGATTATAAATATACATAATGCTCCTGTTTTAGAGCAGGTTTCGAATTTCCTGTATGTTCACGACTAAAGGATGAAATGTTAAGTACTCCATACGGAAAATGTACAACAGTTTCCTTTGTCCTTTCCTTTTGTGACCTTGGCCTCAACCGACATTAATACTCAAAGCATTGACCTCTTTCAAAAATTTACATTATAAGTTTAACATAATTTAATTCACAAACAATATTCTAAGGGATAGATTGATCTTAATTGAACTTTGAATGGTATTAATGAATAGAGAATATATTCTTTTAATTTTAATGAATAATTATGTAAGTGCTAGACTTCTCGAGACAGTTATTATTTAAAATATCTTCTAATCGCGATTTCAGTAACACATTTAAAAAAAGAAAAGTTTTTGTTCGGAAAAAAGGAAATAAGAGAAATTGCGCCTCTTCAACGGAGAAAAGTTTCCTTCTGGCAAGGAAGCGAATAGTGATGGTTCAGTAGAAACAGCCTGTTTGAGTCAGACTGTCGCTTTGGATAGAAGTATACCTACAGTGAGAATGGCTCACTGCCAGATAAGAATTCTGTTACTACTGAACTTTCATTCTATTTCCATCTTTCTTTTGACACGTAAAAAAGTAGTTGTTAATAAAAAAATTATTGAAATTAGAGAGCTACATATGTATACTTAATGCAAAATGCAAAGGATGTGCCCATTGAGCTAGGTATAATCAACTTCATTTTTAATGTAATCAGCTACTTAACTAACATAATTAAAAAAAAATCCTGCGAGGTTTAAATGAAAATAAGAAAATTACCCCTATTTAATTTTAAGTCTTGGGAAATTTTCAATAGACCTTAAGCATTATTAGAAACTAAACTTTTTTCTGTTCCAGTAAATCAAAATCAATAAGGAATGAGAGAATATAATTCTGAAAAGATTTCATTAATAGCTCGAATAAAGCCTTTTAAAAACAGGAAAAATTTTAAGCTGAAAAAAAATGTCGAGAAAAATCTAACAACTATATATTTAAATAAAGCCTTTATATTATAACAATTTAGTTTAAGTCAATAGGAATAAAAATACTTTTAATTTAGGCTTTTAAAGCTGAAAAGCTTTCATGGATTCGTCTAGATGCATAAAACAAAATTGTAGGTTGATCACAGGCTCCCGCAGGATAGTCCGTAATCGAAACCAAGTTCCTAAAAACTCAGGTTAAAGTCTAGTAATAGAAAGAACCCGAGGGCTGGCTAGCGTCCGTCATGAAATTTTACAAATTAACGTCCCGGAGCAGTATCTGGCAGGCGAAAATACATATAAAAACAAAGAAAAGACAGGCATAAAAATGAAAGTAAAAAGAAGAGCACCGAACAAATGTTGGACACTTACATTTAGTAGTGCAGCAACCCTTCTTCTCCTCACTTTACCCCTTTTGACTCATCTCATCCCTCTCCTGCTTTTTTCTTTCTGTCCCTCTTTTTAAGTTCCTACTCACTCAAACAATACGCACACAAACACACTACTTTTCTCTCAAATGTACGTTACTCTCTTGCTCGTACTTGCTCTGCATCAAAGCGCACGTGTGTCGGTGCATTATGTACAGAGATACTACGTGGTCCGCGGTTTGTATGATTTCCTGTCACTTGCAAATTTTCCGCTTTTGAATGTTGATTTCTACTTAATCGATGCCCTCTTGTACCACGCTGTTGAGTACTAGCAGTTATAGGTGTAATTGTCTTAGCAGGAAGACTCGGAAAAATCTTGCGTTAAAAGAAATGTATATCATTATAAGAAAAATTAATTTTGAATTCAAAACATTTGAGATGAAAAATTTAATTAAACCTTCTGTTTGACAGACAGATCTTTTACTGCATTTTTTTATTAGAAAAACTCACTCCAGTCTGGAGCACTAACTTTCTAAATAAAAGACAGAAAAAGAAAAAATTTTAATTAATTTTAAAAAACATATAATAATAAAGGATGAGTACTGGTCTTTCTAAAAATTATAAAATAAACCAATCACCATGTAGAATATATATAGTGATCTAATAGATCACTATATATATTCTATATATATAGAATAGTGATCTAACCTCTTAAAAACAGGATCGCAACTCTAATTTCGTTAAAATTACGACTTCCGGGATTGAAATATTGATCTCACAATAATGCGATTCGAGGGGAGAATATCCTTGAAAGTAGTTCAATTATTAGAATCTTATTCTCAGGCAGAGAAAAATTTTTCTACTGCCGTTTTTATTTCAAATATTTCGCGAGGAGCTTATTTTGACAATAGGCGGCAGCTTGAGGTAATAATATTCTTCCATCTAAGCAGACAAAGAGAGAAAAAGGAAGAGAAGTAGATCTTGCACTCGAGCCTAGAAAGACTGGAATCTGGTCTCCTCCCATTGGCTTTTTCTCCAGGTCTGTTTTCAGCCTTGCAAGAAAAGCATTGTGATGTGCGGAAGACCTTCGTGCCGAGTTGGTACGACTGCCATACTTGTACACCAGAGTTCTAGCTGTACTCTTTTGATATTTCGACGAAGCAGGCGAGTGGCGTGTCGTAATGAAATCATCACTAGGGCTTTGATCTTCACCCCGCTTACCCTTTCCCACCATGACGTCCACCCCTGCTACGACAGAAGCCTCCTGCCTACATCAGCTATGAACAGGAATTTCCCAACATCTTGCACGCTGCTACATTTTCAACCCTCAACCTGCACGAACCAAAAGAAAATTTCTTAATTATGCCAATTTAAGTGGTAACGTTTTTCAGGAAAGATTAACGTTCTCTTCTTTGAAATAAATGTATCTTTTATCTGCATATCTCCAAAGCTTGGCATATTCACATCTACCATAAACATTTTGTGATTCAAGTTGTAGCCCCCTTAAATAAGAAAACCATAAAAATCATTTAAAAAAATTAAATTAACAACCAGTTGCTCAACCACCTTTTCAAAATAAATCCTTATCTTGCGAAATCTTTTTAAAATCTCTAGAATTTATAAATTAATATAGTTATGTGTATAAAATAATATCTATATTTTTTCTAATTTTACACCCTAGAATTCTGCACTCACATATAGTAAAATGAGAGAGTATGCAGAAAATTTTATCCGCGTTGAATTCAATTAAAAGAGAAATAGGGCTTAACAGACAGAAAAAACTGCACTAAAGATAATGAAGTTACAATCTAGAGTGTAAAATTTTACTTTACTTTCAAATTCAATTGCAATCCTTGCTCGTTATCATAATTACAGCACGTTTTAAAACAATGGCTTTGGATATGCTTTACTAATTAAAGCGTGAGATCTAGTGTACAAAGAGGGTTAAATATTCTTTTTGCATCTAGATTATTCTTTTTTAAGGTAAAATGATAAACTTAAGTAATATAAATTCTGATGCAATCTTTACAGCTGCTTCAATTTTAAATGTTGAAAACGAGTTAAATGATATAGACACCAGTGTCATAACTCATGGAAATTTCACAACCAAGATTATTAATGTTTTCAATAACGAATTTCATGAGCGTTATAAAACCCGTGCGCAACATTAAAAAATTTTAAAGTTCAGTGTTATTAAACGAAATATTCTGGTAACGGTTCTGATTAGAAAAAACTCATAGATTCTACAATTTTTAAAATGTTCTAAAGTAAAGAAAACAATAATGCAGTTAAAATTGTCTTTGTGCAGATTTGCTAGCATGCCTTGTATACATATAGACAAAGTGTATCGAGCAACAGGGACTAACAACCTTTAATTAATAAAGTTACGTGAGCAACTCTCAAAGTCTTCTCGCCCCTTCTTCCGTTCTCCGCGTTATACTAAGATAGGAGCTATTTCCCTTCCTTTAGAATTCAGGTATCTCGTCTTTTCTGCGCTTTCTTCCTCCTTCAATCCCTAAAACAAGCTATAAAGCCATCTTTAACTCTCTATCTTAAGAATTCATTAGTCTTACTCATTTTACAGTTTTTATCTAAACGAAAACTTCATACAAACCGAACTCCTGCCTTCTATTCTTAGTAAGAGTTACAACTTATAAATTGAATGAAATCGATTATACTTTAAAAGACAATTATTTATCAGAGTTAAATGGAAGCGATATACAGGAAATGTGACATTTCTTCTTTTTACACATAACCTGATAATTGATAAGTCGCGCGAGATTTCGATGTATTTTTCCTCCTGTTTGGCACGGAGGCGCCCAAGGAGGAGCGAAACCACGTCAAACACTCTGCACTGCCAGACTTTGGAAATGAAGCCACGTCCTCTCTGCCAACCCTACCAAGCCATGGACCATGTTTCGACCATGGCATATCCTTCGGCGAGTTATGGCTTGCTAAAGAAAATTGACTTGAATCCACGCCAGAATAATAAAAGCTCTTCGCTACGCGGGATATGTTAAAGGAACCAGTGAGAAGAAATGACAGAAAGACACATAGCGTTAGTGCCTTTGCAACCTGAGATATTGCTAAACAGAAACTATTCTCTTAAAGAAATGGTCTTTGATTTCTCATCACTTGCTTGTGATTTTTAAATAATGTTTAAATAATCCTACTGCTTTTCTCAACAACGTTTGGGTTCTGGGAAATGCTGTCATTGTTACCTAATAAAATGATAATTTCTAAACTAATCAAATCCTAATGATTCATGGTGCTTATCATGTTGGCTGCAGCTTGGATTCAGACGTGTATGCACATATACAAAGTTTATTCAAGATGTCACAGCAATCATGTAAGCAACTAAAAAGATAATCTCTAACCTTGTTCGGTGTAGTAGCCTGCTGTTGCGGCGAACAGCTGGTACTATGAACAGTAGGCTGATTGGTCGTCACAGGTACGATCCCTTGATGGTTGAGATGATTGAGCTGGTTAATCTGCTGCGGTGGTGGTGGCTGCTGCACCGGATTCTGGTTGTTGGGTTGCAGCTGCTGATGGTGCGTCTGGTGGACCGGATGAGACGTCTGGTGGTGCGTCGTGGGGAAAGTCGGCACCGTGAACGGAACAAACAGCATCGGGCTGCCGAGGATGTGCGCACCACCTCCACCCACTGCGCCCGTCTCCTCCCTACACCTTTGTTTTGTTCTTTTTTGGTATTTGTTGCTAATACGTCGCCAACGCCTCGCCGCACAATCTTACTTCGCCGGGCTACTTTCAAATACGTTTTTATATTTTCACTTCGAGTTGTATCAATTTTCCGAAGAGGAAGCAGAACAAGTAGCAGAAGTAGAGAGAGTGCGCGGTTATCGTGTGGGCTATTTATTGTTTATTTTCTATTTGATTCTATTATCTATGATATGATATCAAGTATTTGTTATCTTTATCTCTGATTAATTCAAAAAGTTTGCTTTTACAAAAGTAACTGTCTTAAAATGTGTACTGTGTTTTACCTGCACTCTGGCCCCAGCCCCTGGTGCTGGGGATGGGCGTAGGGGGCGGCTCGGACGGAGGTGGTGGACGCCACCCTCGCTACCCTCAGCGATAGACCGCCCCGTTGGCTGGTGAGCTGAACCGATGTGGGTGGCTGCTGATGGTGGTTGATATGGGCACAGCAACAGGCGCGACAGCTGGCCCCCTGAAGCTGCTGGTTCGCTGGGATGCCTTGGATTAGATGAGCACTTGTGGGGCCCCTGGGCCCCGTGGAAGAATGAGAACACGGATACACTCCAACCAGGCAACCCACCACTGCAGCCCCGGGGCCCGGTGCACTTGGAGCCAAACTGCCTGAGGACGAGGCCACCCCAACTTCCCTTCTTCCCCTGCAAGCACTGCACCACTGCCCCCAACTACGCGTACTGTTGATAACTTCTTGTTGATGACACCTGCTGCTGTTTTCACTTATGTTCGCGGGAGCCTGGACCACTTGGACCTGGCCCTCTGTTCGCTCCCGATTGCCTGCGGGTGGGATTTTGCCTTCTTCTTTTTAATTCACTGACAAACTACTCCAAATCCTTGGGATTTAACGTTATCCTTGGGTGTCAAAACTAGATTGATTAAGTTCCAGAACACGTAGCTACTTAATGTTTCAAGAATCTCTACCCAAGCGAGATTGCTCTTCTAACTTGGAACAACTTGCAGATAATCTTAGGTTGGTTTGTAGACTGTAACTAAATTTCAAGAACAAACTTTGGAGAATAGTTACCTGCAAACAGGTAACTTGTGACCTTAAATGTTTTTCCAATTTTTAAACTGCTCTGAGATTCGTAAATGCAGATTATAAAGTTGATCTCGGCGAAAAATCCGTAAAAGGAAAGTGAATAAAATCACTCGAACTTTATTCACCCGGAAATATGATGCCCCTTTACCACGTGTTCGATGCGAGCATCTCCTATTTTCGTCACTGTAGAAAGGATCCCTTAGGTATATAGACTTCTATTTACGTTCAAAGCACGTTTAACAGTTTAGTTACGACTTGTTAAACACTTCTGGTCGACGAATTCGTGATTCGTTGTCTTGCCTCAAGAGCAGTTGTTGCGGAAGAGCAGCAGCAGCGACACACTTCTCAGACTCTTGTTAAATATTAAACTAAGAGCTCATGGCTCAACAAGTACACAAAACTGTTTTCTGTGTAAACGACGTCGGAATCTCCGATTTCACGTCTTCCTCAGACCCCGTGGCGAAGACTTTTTTTACCGTGACACTGTTTAGAGCCGATAAAGCGTTCAAAGTAACTCTGATCACGTTGTTAACAATATCACAATTCAAACTTGTCTTAAGATGAAAAGTTACTTCCTTTTGCACTAAATTTATCTGAACAGACGAAAAATATTTAATTAATTTATGAGACAAACTTGCTATTAGCGCCCTCAATCTCTTTCTCTGTCAAAGATACATCCTCTTGCAGAACAGACCTAGTTTTTGCTCTCGAAGAATTAAAAATTTCCCGACCCCAGATCAGTCACACGTTTTCTGCATGCCTGACCTCGTTATAATAAAAGAAGCGGATAAGTCAAAGGACTCAATTGGTATCTGAGCTCATGCCTTACGATAGTGCAACTTTCTTTGAAGACTTTGATCAGGCTGAGCGATAGTACTTCCGTCGCGAAATTTTTTAGGATGTTGCTCGTTCTGCTGGCGAGCCTAAGAAAGACAAAGATGAAAAAGGTTCAAAAGGAGGGTTGAAGCTAACCCGTAATGTCGGAAGGTCGCTCGGCGACTGACTAGCACTTCCGCTCTGGCTGTTGTGCGATTTAGAGTGGGGGATGCCTCTTTGGGTTGTTGTGTGTAGGGGTTGGTTCGTGGCGGCGTTGGTTGTCGGCTCGTCGATGTCGGTGTCGGTAGGCTGGTTGTGCTTGCGCGCGGGAAACGAGACCACGACTGTTTTGAGCACGCCGGTTAGGCCACGCGAAATCGTGAACAGTTTTCTTCATGGGGTTCCTATGCATGCTAGTCTTCTAAAGTGAAGGAACTTCTTTGAAACTGATATCTGCTTCTTAGACTCTGGAAGTCGATAAGGCTTGGAGCAAAACTGCAAGAGTTGGGGTATGAGGCTAAAGATTGAACATATTGAATAAGAATTTTCAGACCTGTGGTCAGAGTAAGGCGTGATGTTTCCGAAATGGTTTAAAGAAGATGCCGGATTATGAGAACATGAAGTTTAGATTTAACCCATACAGAAATATAATTTTTGGTCATTTAGTAACTGCAAGGATTGAGAATTTAAGAACAAGTTTATCGGAAATATATTATGTGTATCGATACTCATATATCCATGACTATGAGTGTTCTGTGTTGGGAAACATAATTAGCTATATGAAAAAAGATAATTTTTTGATCAGTGTCAGTGTGGAAGCTTTGAAAATAAGACGATGCTTTGATTATAATATCATAAAATCCAATTTGCAAGCATTTAAATTTAAAAAAAAAAGGAATAAGAAATTACGGCGATTGTTCTTAGAGAATATATCCTTGAAAAAACTAATTTTTATGTACCCAACAGATTAATTAGAGAAATGAAGAGATGCAAAGAGAAAGAACATTGAAGGCGACTGGCTTGTAAATAAAATAATCTAAATATTGATGTAGCTGCTTTCAAGCACTTTTATGGTCACGCTTTTATTTCTCAACTTTAAAAAAACCGGCAGCGCAACACAAGGTAACTATTCTGCTTGCTGAAAGCACACAAAAGCCACTGAACCTAGCATAACCACTCAATTATTAATTTTAAGAGACTCGCAAGATTTTCTATGGCTTCACTGCACAGACCCTCAGGATCGATAATTTCCAAGCAAGAGGGCACAGCACTAATCTTTGATTGATTCGTTTATCTTTGTTTCTCTGAAATTCGAGATTGCAATGCACTTTGCAATATTAATTCATGATACGGCTGGGTAGCTTGGTCAAAATTTCGTTACACTTGCACAATTAAGATTAAAAGCACTCTCAGCACTGATAACTTTTTAGGTGACGAGAAACCGATTTTGAGATTGTACGGACACTCTCGATTGAATACAAATTCTTCTGGAAATCCGGGGGCTTTTCGCACTGATTTTGTACGCGTGCGTGTCACTTGTGTACACGTGTAGCACACGTGTTTATGATGTATGTGTAGGTGTCGGTTTATGCCTCGTGAGAAGGTGGTGTTGCTTCACGAAGGACGGATTAATATACGGACAGGAAAACGTACGTCGAATGACTACGGTTCGTGTGTTGGTTGGTTGTACTGAGGGGTAACCCGGTTAAAGGGGTGGTGACTAGTGTACCTAGTGGCCTAGTGTATCTATGGGCTAAGCGCTGTGTCCTGCACGTAGGTAGGCAGCGTGGAGACAAGAGCCGTGTATCGCAATGTATCGCGGCGGTGGCGGCGGCAGTGGCGGCGACGACGTCGACTGGAGGGGTTGCTTCGAGGGGTAGGTGGGGGTTAGCTTGTTCATTCGAGGTGGTGGTAAGAGAGAGAAGGGAAAAGAGAAACAGGGGAAAGGAGGATGAAAGAGAGAGAAGCAGTAAGAAAGAAAGACAGATTTAGAGCACGAGAGAAAGGGCAAAGGAGAAAGATAAAGAGAGAAAGAAAAGGAAAGACGGAAAAAGGGTAGGTCGGAGGATCGTAAGGCAGGGGCGCACAAAACTCTGGCTGTAGAACGAAGAGAGGAAATAACGCTTGTATCGCGACACGTACATCCACTCAGGCGGAAATCATTTATAAATATCAGGATAATTGTCGAGACGTTTAGACATCTCTCTGAAACTCTTTATCATTATGATAATACTCTAATGCAGTGCAGAATGTTATTCTTGATTATTCTTCAAGGTTTTTGTACATTAGGAGATGAATTTATATAGAGGAAGGTGTTAGGTTAAGTGCGTTGCACTCATAGGTGAATTTTAGTTTCTTACAATTTTATTTCAGTCTTGTTGGGTACTCATTTTTCCGTGAATTAAAATAGATGATTATTTACATAATGAGATGAATGAAGTATGTTTCTTCTTTGCATTTAAAGTAAAAGCTTTTTTATCTAAATTATATTTTTAAATAAAATAATGTACCCAGATTTCAGACAATGTCCCCATTGATATTTACTTTAGCCATGGTTCATAATTTCTGTTGGTAAACGTGTATCTAAGGTTTTCCTTTTGAGCGGTATGCTCATGTCTGATACTTGAAACAAAGAGTTGACGTAAAGAGGCAGCCTGAAGGTATTTAAGAGTTATGGAACATAAAGTATGAAACGCAGGTAATTTTTCTGTCGTGTACCGTTGGTGTTAATTAAAAATTGCTTGCGGTCTGTAGCCACGGAAACAGAAGGGAAAGAAGAGTATGAGGCCACAGGTTGGCTTGATAATTAAATCGTCGACAAACTTTCATCAACTTATAACATGCTTTTTACTTACATTTTTTTATTGCGTTTTTATCTAAAAAACTCAACTATGTAGACTGACCTTAAAATAACATTAAGCTTTGATATTTAACGTATTTCCATTATCATGTTGAAAGTCGATAGGCTCATTTTGATCGAATTAAATACGTGCATCAGTTGCTGAAACTTTAGCTTCATTTTCTTTTGAATCAATTAAACTTTCCGAGACACTCTTAATTAACATGAACTTACAATCTTAAGGGAATATGAATCTGTATAAGAAATATCTTTTCGTTTTTATATATGTTTAATGTAATGGGAAAAGTACACTTATTAACAATTCATCTTTTTTTGTTTTTTTAATTTGAATAAATTTAATCAAACATTCTTATTTGCATGTTCGATGTAATTGGAGCTCATTTAGAACAAAATTGGAACTAGCGTATGGAACTTGATTAAAATCATTGTGATTTCGTGTGTAGAATGTACGGGAATGCGAATGACCAAATTTG
>JAUELO010000075.1:1646714-1659012 GCA_032357855.1 Amphibolips quercusostensackenii | reverse complement strand
CGATAATCGATTGCCTCGGTTGCGCGCTATCTGAGCCATATATTTTTCTGGGTCTCGGTTTACTTTTCAAGAGTCCTTAAAGTCAGCTGATTATATCTAGGTAGTGAAATTTGACAGCCAGTCACTGAATAAAATCAACGAGCCATAAATCTGTTAAAAAGGAAAAAATAAGAATTAATTTTTGGTATGTAAGAAAATAAGGTATTGTGCATTTTTCATATATGAGAATCATTAGCAATTTTTTCTCAGTTGCTGAAATACGTTTATGGAGATTCTCATGCTTATTGTAAGTTTGTTGATTTAACAAATGTTATACAGATTTCTGATTGGTGTCTATTGTGTAGACCCAGGGTGACGACATTATGATTCTGGTCTTTAAACATCAATGACTAGGGAAAATAAAAAATTGGTTATAAAACAATTAGGGAAAATTCAAAATTAAATTTTGCGGTGACCCTGATATAATATTCTTGATAGTAATTTATTTTTCTTGGATTTCTATTTCATTTTTTTGCAGTTGCTTCTTCTCAGCGATCATATTTTTAGTCAAAAATTTTATTTGTTTGGTCGAAAATTCTACAATTTTGTTAAAATCCAACTGTTTTGTTGAAATTTTTTTTTTTTTTTTTTTGGTTTGAAAATTTAACTAGCTTAGAAGAAAATTAACTTTTTTTTTAAATTATCTAATTTTGCTTAGGGTTTAGCCATTTTGTTTAATCTTTGTATTTTTTGGTTAAATTAAAATAATTAATATTTAAAGTAAAAATTTTTCAAATAAACTATCGACTATTTCATTATTCCTTTAAAATTAAACTTCTTTCGTCAAAAATTGAACTACTTGGTTCCACGTAGAACTGTTTTCTTAAAAAAGTCACTGTTTTATTTAAAATGTATCGTTATCGTTAAGAAATCGTTTTTTTTTTGTCATTAAAAATTAGTTTTTTGTAACTGTATATTTAACTATTTTAGTTGAAAATTCATCAATTTAGTTGAAAATTAATTTCTCTTGTTAAAAGTTAAACTACTTTGTTGAAAATTGACCTTCTTTGAAAATTTCACTACTTGGGTGAAAGTTTAACTGAATATGCAACTTTTCCATTTTTGGTTGAAAATTGAAAACTTTTAGTTGGAAATTCGTCTTTTTGGATGCAAGCGTAATCTCCTTGTTTTTAAATTTTCTCTTTTGTGATTATAAGTGCAGCTATTTTATTAAAAGTTAACTTTTTTGCAGGAAATTCATGCTTTCTGGTTGAAAATTCAACTAATTTTGTAGAAAATTAGTCTTTTGGCATGAAAATTTAACTATTTGCTTGAAAATTGGTTTATTTTGTTGATTGTTTCATGTTGAAAATCCAGCTCCACCTCAAAATTCAACTGTTTTGTTAAAACTTTAATTGGTTTGTTAAAAATATCACTGTTTTGTTGAACAATCCTCTATTTGGACAGAAAATTTGTTTCTATTTTTAATTGAAAATTTATCTTTTTTCGTTAAAAATTGAACTGTCCTTAAAAAAATTCAAGTATTTAGTAAAAAATACAACTGTTTTTGGTTAAAGCGTAATCAGTCTTGTTTAATAATTCGACTACTTGTTTAAAAATTCATCTTTCTAGATTAGATATTCAACTAGTTTGTTTAAAATTTAAATTATTTTGTTGAAAACATAACTCCTTTCCTCAAGTCATCTTTTTTGTAAAAAATTTAACTGCTTTCTTGAAAATTCGTCCTTTTCGATTGAAATCCCATCTCTAATTGTAGAAAGGTTTTTTTTTGCTTATAACTTTTCCGGAAAAATAAAAAATTATTCGTGGAAAAATCTGGAAAAAGTCAGGAAATTTTGGATATGAACTCTTACAACCACCCTGAAATCTTTTTCAGCTGCAAATTATTATTCTTATTGGCCCCTTTCGCTTTATCTTGTATAAAGGTTGTATCTAGTATTTGTGAGGTGAATCAAGTTACTTGCGTGACACTGGGCAATAAGAACGCGGAATTGGAACAACTTCTGTTTTATAGAGAGGTAGGACCAGCGGCATGCTAGTTTCGACGTCGCAGTTATTGCTACCATTGTGTTTCGTGACATTATTACTGTCATTATAATTTTTATCGTAATTGCGGCTCACAACTCTTATTTAATGATGGCCTGCGGATATAAGAGAAACCATTTCCGATTCCTCATATGCGTGATTACTTATTGAACTCTTAATCCAAAGGACTAGATTTAGTCGAGTCAATTTCATTTTATTGTCATTTTTCGAAAACTTGTATGAAATAGTAAGAATTTTAAAATAATAGTACGAAAGAAAGTACTCGTGAATTTCTTTCAAATCCTTATGTTTTATTTGAAAAGGATGATTGGTAAGAATGGCTGACTTCCTGAATGCTATTATGAGGAAAAGCGGGGAATATATTTAAAACTGATTCATGTATGTCGATCAATTTGTACGGATCACAACCTCTCGAACAAAGGAACCCTTGTGGGCGAGGAGTCATTGTGGCCAGAAGAATGGCTTCTTAAGGGTTGAATCCTGGGGGAAATCAGGAGGCAGTGGGCCTGCGGGATATACCTGCCGGCAGATCTCGACTGAGGTTCTCCAAAGTAGCTTGTCAATAACTTAAATCTCAATCGTAACTTGGGGTTCCCAACTGATTTCCGTTTCTGAAACTCGTATGTCCTCCTTCTCGGCATGCCTAGCCGATTTCACTCAATGTCTCTTTTTCTCCTCTCCTTCGATTTACGTCACGTGCAGAGAGTCGATTAAACGCAGCATAAACAGTTTCCAAAGCTTTTATGATAAAAAGTTTAGTCTGGAAGTTGACTTGGTAGGATAAGGAATATTTTTTAAGTATTATAAATGTATTTTGAAAATTAAATTTGTTTCTAAAGTTGTTACAATTAGAAATCAAATTAATTAATATTTTTCAAGTTTTCCCAAATCAATCGCATTTTCAATAGAAATAATAAAATAAAAGTAGGGTAGAACGACACAGAAACGAAAGGAAAACAACATTTTTTTGAAAATGGGATGAAGAGCCTAAAGAAATTAGATATATTTTAATACTCATTATGCTGTTTTTAATTAAAGATCAGAACTGAAATCGCTTTTGATACTTCAAAAATATGCGCTACAAACGATATATCAGCATCAAGTTTTATTTATATTTTATTCACAATATGTACATGACCAATTCCATTTTAAATCAAACAGAAAGGTGCAGTTTAGGAAATTAATGATTTGCTGTTTACATATCATTCTATGGTTAATAAAGAAACCCGTATTTCACAGTTTATAGACCGAAATTTTTCCATGTTCTCGAAATTCGATAAAAACATGAAGACAGAAAGGATTTCGGGAAAGCACAACTTTTTCATTTTCCGTATATTTGCTTTTAGTTACTGCTTGTATAAGACAACCATACTATCAGTTTTATGAAAAAATTAAACATTTTCGAGTCCAGAATTAAAAAAAAAAATTTAATATTATTTTTTCCCCAAAAACAGTGCAAGATATCACAGAAGGGCAAGATGTACTTTCTGACAACTTTCCTAAATGTATAAACTTTTATTTATATATTTTTTGTTCCTCTCATTGCTTCCGAAAAAAATGCTGAAATTCGATTTTTTCATCTAAAGCACTAATTTACCAAAAAGTAAACTCAAGAAATATTTAGTTAATATTACCGTCTATTGTGCAACAAAAAAAAGTTAAGCAGGGGTTTCGAGAAAATTTACTTTCACAAATTTAGTAAAACAGCCGCCATTTTGTCATTTTTAATTTTGTTAATTATTTGGTATCAATTGAAAAAAATAACAAGATTTTCGACGTCAAATAAAAGTACAAATTTTCGAATCCTTACGCTTTTTTGGAAAATACTGCATTTTGATGAAAATGTCTGTAATTTTTTGAGAATTCGCGAATAATCTTTTCACGAGTGTGAAAAATCAAAACCAAATTTTGTGTTCGTAATGTAAAATATTATTTCCACTCAAGAATTATATATCCAAATAAAAATTATTCTGACACCATTACCTAGACTTTTCTTGATATTTTTTCTGATTTAAAATCGAATTAGTCAGGTTAGATTTTCGATCACGGTCCAAAATTGTAAGAATCTGTGCCTAGAGTAACAGAAAAAATGTTCTCGGAATTCAGCAACATTTTTAAATCAAAGCTTTCATGAGCTATTATGAGCTGACACAGTTGAGGTATGAAGATGCAAACTATTTCACAATTTAGGGCTAATTCAGGGTAAATTCAAGCCCTGTTGTCAAATATAGGGCTTTATTTTTTGCAGTAAAAACGATGTTTGTGCCAGCTTAACGTTGAGCTGGCACAACAGTGCTATTAAACGTAATAAAAATTAATTTCAAGATAAAAATAATCAGCAAGCTTCTATATTCAAATTTAATTTATTTTTGTGCTTTTTCACTGCCTACAATATTTTTATTTTAAATTTAAAAAAATGTTTTTTACAATAAATCATTTTTGGAAAGTCGATGAATCGTGCTTAAAAGTCGTTTGAAAATCAGACTTGCATTTTTTTAAAATACTATTTATTTAGAAATTTAGCAGCAAATAATACTTTTTTTTGCTTAAAATTACGATTGCAAAATGATCATGCGGCATAAGAAATAAGATTTTTTAGAATCTAGATATTACTAAAATGTAAATTTTCCTATTTCCTTGTGACGCAAGAGCCTCAAACAGACTGCTTATTTGTATTATAACCATTTTTTAAAAAGAATAACGCACCAAACACAGTATTTTAAACCTAAGGTAAAAATTTTGATACTAACTAATTCCGGGAACTCGTTTTGTAGGAATCACAGAATCAATCCAGAGAAGATTCTCGTGTATCTCTATCGTGGTTTGGTTAAATTCAGAGGTGACGAGTAGTGTAAGCAAATGATTGAAAAAATAGAGAGTTGCCAAAAACTTAAAGATAACAGGTAAAAAGAGAAAAAAAAGTAAAAAAAATGTGTAAAATGGACTTTCGTGGATGTGAACAATTTCACAGGGTTTTTTCGCATTAGTACGAAGTCTTACCGCGTATACCGTTGACTATGGTGAGACCACTATTATTGCAAGCAGACGAATCCAGAGCTATGGGCTTCGAAGCTTTTTGATACGGATGAAGATTGAATCAAAACCCATCTTAACCTCGTTATCTTCTTCGGTTGATTAGACCTCACAAAAGCAACCTTCCCTTCTTGTCTCAGGATTGTTTCTGTCAACGGAATATTCTTTCCGGCAAGATATTTCTTTCAGGCAAAAAGGTCGTTAACGACTCTCTTTCCAATCCCAACGACTATCCAAAAAGGTAAATGATTGCGTAATTCAAAGAAGAACCTATTTTCCTCTTTTTTTAATGTCTTTCGAAGCAATCGGCAAGTTCCTTCCGGGCTACTAGGTTTGTCAGGATACAGCAATGAGAAGAGTTAAAAAATGACGAGAATTAAAAGTCTTCTATGATAACCAAACATTCATATTCAAACGGGTTTCAAGTGTCTTATCTACCTAAATTTTGACTGCAATGCCTGTGAGTTTTATAACGTCAGTAAGTTATGCCCCCGTCCCCATGGCAGGGTAGGTAGACGTCGGGAAATTGTATACACATAAAAAGTGTTTGAAATACATTAACTAATGAAATTAAAAAATTGCTGCATACATAATTTTACCCATTAAATATCATTTTATACTGGCAATTATGGTTACTTTTAACAGTAAAATTCTTAATTTAAATGTTCAATAGTGGCCTTCACAAATAAAAATATTTTTTTTGTCATTTCCCGCTTACCAACTATTTTTCCAAATCATCAAGATTAAAAAATTATATTTTTTATACGTGACAAAATTTTTAATTAAAATATTCATTACTTAACTGTGAAATGGAAGCATAAAAACTCTTCTTAAGTACTAACCATTTTTAAAAAACATTTCTCAATTTCATTGTTTAATAAATAATTTTATAAAACTTTTCTTGAACTTGGGGTTTTTTCCTGTCTGGAAAAAGCTTAGGTTCTTTTCTTGATATATTTTTATGTTAAAAAAGGCTGTATTATTATTTATTCGTAAGAATAAGTATTTAGAAGCGGACACAAATTCACAAGTCGACCTAATAAAAGTCTTGCACACCGGCCGTGAAAACCATTTTTCCCAATTTTTTTGAATTAGTTCAAATTATTTAAATTATTTTCAGGAATATAAAGGCATTCCAAAAGATTTCAAGGAATTTAATGGATTATGAAAAATGTAAACAGCTTTTGTGGAAATTAATAAACTTTTCGCGAATTTCAAGCATTTTTAAGAATGTTGGAAGCTTTAAAACATTTAAAAAAAATTAAATGAATTTAAACAATTGAGGAGAAAATTTTTTTTTATGATTTTGAAGATTTTATATATTTTTAGGCACGCTGCAAGCTTGAAAGAAATCCGTTCCGTTCAATTCATTCCTAGAACTGCAGGCCCACGAAGTTTCTCATCTCGCGGGTCAAGAGACGTTTGCCAATCACGCTTGAAAAACATTAGCAGCGCAGTGGAAAGGCGCAATGCGTGAGTACTCAAATACGATGATTGCGTCATATTAGGAAATGGTTCACACGACTCTGACTGTTTACGTTTGAGGCGTCCGATTGAGGACCAAGGCCAGTGCAAGGCAACCCTCGAAACTAGTCTTATATCAGGCTTGAAGTGTATTGCCAGATGTTCCATGGAATTTGCAGATTGCAAGAGATAAAAAAAACTGTAAGAATTTCCAAGGATTTTAATGATTTTTAAGAATTGATGAATTGTATCCGATTAAACAAATTTTCTAAAATTTAGAAAAATTAGTAAGATTATTATGCGACCTATAAGGTTTTAGGATATATTCTAAATACGGTAGCATAATTTAAAAATCATGGAAGTGGAATCACGACGAATAAGAAGGCCGACAAAATGTATCGTTAATTTCGAGCTTATCAAAGTAATGCTTTGTTACTGAATCAAGTAATAATGTATAATAATTGTACAAAGCTGCCAAATCTATTGATAAAAAGCTAGGCCAGAGAGTTGTTAACAAATTTAAAACTCAGAAGGGTAGAAAATATAAATTATTATCATTATTATTTTCTGTGTTGAGACCCTAAGAGCCCTTGATGCTTGGATGATCCTATTGCATCCCCTTGTGAGCCTAAGCGTGACCCCAAAGCTCTCTCCATACAGCGAGGACAGCAGCGACGATATTGGCGTATATTTTTGACTCGCTGATGCAGCTACTGCCCGTGAGTGTTATACGTTTTCCTGCACAGGGATCTGTCTGCAAGTCCTATCTTGTGTCTGTACTAGGCGAGGTTTCCGCGTTCTATTAACATTTTATTTGACTACGCTTTTTCCGATTTTGAATACTTCCTTCGCTCATATTGAGTTTAAATTCAAACCCATAAGTGCTTTGGCCTGTCTGCAACCAGTGGTTATTCCCCACTCCTTTTGATGTTTTTCGGTGAGCCAACTGTTGATTTCCTAAGTGTCTAACCTACTGGAAATGTCCACAACTGGTTTGGGTCCAAAGAAGTTTTTTCTTGCTGCTAGTTTCGCTAGCCTTTCCAATATCTTATTACCTTTAAAACCACTGTGTTTATGGATCTAAAGTAGAGTCCCTCGGTCTTTCGGCGCTAGATTGATAAGTGACTCGAAACACTCCCGTACTAGAAGTAACGTAGTCAATGTTTAATTCAGACACATTATAGCAGCCTTGCCATCTAAACGGATACGAATGTTTCTTGTATTGACATACTCCTGTGCCTTGTCGGCGCACTGAAGCATCGTTATAATATCAGCTTATAGAACTGTGGCACAGAACCTCATCGGAATTGCAAAGCCGTTTCCACTTCTTCTATGATACACACCGGCTTCTGCTTTCTTCTTGTATCTGGAGCCATCTGTAAACCAGTTTTCCTCATCACTAGGCAAGAGAGCCTAAGAACCCTCTTCTATGACTCAGGAATTGGCGCAACTAGGAGGTGCTTAGAACCTCTCGCTATGTCTTCTTCCTGAGGCCGATCGTGTCTGAAAGTTTGCTAGGACGCTGTCCTTAGTGAAGGGTTAAGTCCCTCCATTCGCTGAAGGACCACATACAAATTTTCCAGATTGTGTAGAAACCACGCTGTATCCCTCACCATTTTTTGAAGCAACTCAACCCCGCCTACGTTTAGGTCTGCACCTTTTCAGAGCCTTGCCTCGGCCACTGTATAATGCAGCCAAGCTTCAGCCGCTGGATCGGCTGCGGCAAATACGAAGGCCCCTCCTCTAAAGAAGGATATCTCGAATTTTGGCTATTGATCTGGGGAGAGTCTTTCGAGATCTCTCCAGGTGGCTTCCCTAAAAGCTCAAATTGCGTCGAAGTGGGCAGCATGTTTGAGTAGCTCGTATGCACCACAACCGCCGTCAGGGTGCTAGTCCTCTAGACTGCTGTCATTTGAACCCCCGACGACTCCCTGTTCGTTTGGTGCTAGGCTGTCTCGTGCCTCTTAATATGCTAAGCCCCTTCCCTTCACACGCTGGGTTGTCTTCTGAGCCCCTTGTTCTATTCTGGGCCATGATGCTGGTTGTCGTCATTGTAGTTGCCAATTGTAATTGCCAAAAAAATAGTTGCCCCCGCAGCCTTTCAACTAAGCTGCTGCGCTTGCCTCTTTAGTCTCTTTTTTAGGTAGCCGTCGTTGCTTTTCTTCTTTTTGCGAGACTTATTGGTCGCTCCCGTCTCAATAGCCTCATTCAGAGGGACCGTAAATCCCTAAGCCCCTGAAAGAGTTGGGGACACAGACGCCGCCTGAGTTTGGCTTGCAGGAGAGACCGATTAAGAAGGAGGGATTATGTTAGACTCATTTAGGCCCAACCCCCTCTCCCCCTTCCGCCACCTCCCTTCCTCCTACTTCCTACAAATTTGTTTTCTTTGTTTTGCGTGATTTGTCTTTCTCCCACGAGCAGGTAAGAATATAAAAGGTCCACCCCTATAATTGCCTGCGTACAAAGGTAAGACTGATTATTCAAATAGACACCTACATGGGTGCTAAAGTTCGACGGACACAATCACTCTACACGCGTGGCTCAGTGGGTGGCCACATTAAGTAGGACACTCAATGAGTTCCTGTTCGAAAACAACCAAACCAACGTAGGGCTTTACTCCTTGATCGCTATGCGGGTCGCAGGTCATTTCCACCCTGATTCCAAAACTAAATATCGGTCCGGGAGGAATCTCGACTTAGGGATCCAGAAGGACTGTGTTAGCTAGGCTCTTTTACCCTTCTACCATACTACAATTATACATATCAAAAGCGTCGGTTTAAAGGAATCCTTTTATTTATTTTGATACAGATGCAGGCCAAAGTCCGTTTCACCTCCTTGTCCCACACGCTTAAGCCTCCCCACCAATTACAAAGTGTTAAAACCCCTAAAAAAAGAAAATATAAAGGAACTAGTCCAATTTGTCATAACCACTAAAAAAAGAAAACGAATGCAACACTTTTCTAGAGGGAAATAAAATTCGTTTTTTTAACAAAATTATTTAGAGCACAATAAAACAAATCAAAACATATCGTGAATTTATTAGTAATCGTGACGATGTTAATTAGGGGTTGTTCAAGTATTACGTAATCACTGTTAAGATCACTTTTATCTCCCTGCCCCTTCTCCATGTAAGCAACAAAGAGCATTTTCTATACCCTCTTCTATATTACGTAAGATTTTCTTGATCCTTCCCATTTTTTCTATTCAGGACATATTTGCTTAGATTAAAAAAAAAACTATTATTTTAGCTTAACGCAAAAGTATTTATTCTTTTATACATAATGTATTGCCGGATTCTTAGTAGTGGCAAGATTTAAAACTGATTTATGTTGATAATGCGAAATCTTACGTAAGATTTCAATGTTTCTCCCCACCCCATGCAAGAAACAGTAAGAAATTACAATGACCCCCCATCTCCCACAAATTGCTTACGTAATAATTGAACAGCCCCTGTGCGTGAAACTTAGTTAAAATTTGATCAAATTGTGAAAAATATGTTGAAAGTAACATTTATTTAAAAAAAAAAATTATTTAAATCATTATATAGTGACAAACAGCATTGTAATGTATTTAAACTAAGTAAAAAGCAAGAAAATTGGCGTCACGATTACCGGGACGTTCACCTTATTATTTTTCCACTGAATCGTTATATTCTTTGTATAAATTTGAGTTACATTTAAACACATTCTTTTAGAGTTTCTACTTCAAGAATCCTGATTTTGTTTACAATTTTCTAATCAAATGATGTTATAAATGAAGTAGTTAGTTTTAAAAAATTTTTTGACTCTAATGCACGGAGAGAAATTACGAGATCTGATTTTACGAAGGCGCTTGATTCTAGAGCTACTATTTTTAAGGTCAGTTACACTAGCCCGCCTCCCACTCTTAATTTTTGGGTTTTTTATAGCCTAGTGAATTGTGCTAGAAATGCGCTCATATACGCCAGTAATAAAAAATTTTGCGCCACAAAACTCTAAGCCTTATAGCAGGTGTTGTGTGAGGGGCAGGCTGTTGACACGCCAGACCCTCATTTGAAAAATCAAAAGTTAAATTGCATGACCTTGAGTATCTTAAACTGCGCTGCCTTGCGACACCAAGAAAAATTTTGCGCTACATTAATAACCAAATTATCAACGATTAACATAGGGGGAGGGGCTAGCGCGATTTTTCTAATTTGAAAACATTTTCTTAAATTTATCATAGCTATCCGTTATGATTTTAAATGCGCTCAAATGCGCCACTAATAAAAAATTTTGCGCCAGCTAATTAACAAAGATATCAATCTGGGCGTTGAAGGGGGGGGGGCGGCAGTGTGACGCAGGTTTAAAATCTTTGACAGTTATATGAAATTTAAAATAACGGATATAGAGTCATTCGTCCTCAAATGCGCTCATATGCGCTACCAAAATTTTTTGAAAACCTTAAAAACTGTCCACGATACAAAGGGCTTAACACTTTACAAAGTAATGACCAAGTGATGACTAACAAAATAAAAAGTTTTTGATCGGCAGAGGTGAAGGAACTGTCGTATGGGGTTTTAATTGTGCACATAAGCGTTATAAAATTTTTCTGAATATCTTGAAAATTGTCCAAGATGTGGACATCATAACACTGTACAAAGTGATGACCAAGTGATAACCGACAAAATAAAAAATTTATGATTCACAGTAATAAAGAGACTGTCGTATAAGGTTTCAAATGCGCTTTGATGCACCATTATATTTTTCTGCATATCTTGAAAATTGACCAGGACATGAATCTCATAACACTGTACAAAGCGATGAACAAGTAATGACCAACAAAATGAAATTTTTTTAATTCGCAGTGATAAAGGAATTGTCGTATGGAGTTTTAAATGCGCTCATATGCGTCATCAAAATTTTCTCAATATCTTAAATATTGCCCAAGATATGGACGTCATAATACTGTAAAAAGTGATGACCATGTGATGACCAACAAAATAAAACGTTCTATTTGCAGTGATAAAGAGACTGTCGCATGGAGTTTTAAATACGCTTATATGCGCCATAAAATTTTTTTGGATATCTTGAAAATTGCTTAAGATATGGAGAACATAACATTTTGCAAAGTGATTACCAATTTCTGAATATTTTGAAAAATGACCAAGATATGAAGGTCATAACATTTTGCGAAGTGATGACCAATTATATAAAAAAAATTTATTTCGCATTGATGAAAGGACTCTCGTATGGGTTTTTAAATAGGTTTATATGCATTATCAGAATTTTCTGAATATCTTAGAAATTGCCTAAGGCATGAACGTCACAAGATTTTGGAACGTTATGATCAACAAAGTAAAAACTCTTGAATCCGCAATTATAAAGGGATTCCCGTAGGGAATTTTAAATGCGCTTATATGCGCCACTTTTAAAATTAAGAAAACACTATGATTTACCCATTCTGTTTTACTTTTTATCGATCCATCCTACGTTGATATCACCAAACAACTATATTTGCAATATCAAAGTTGATAAAGGGCTTTCCGGATAGAACTTTAAATAGGCTTGTATGCTCCACTTTCAAAATTAACAAAAAACCATAATCATCCCTTTTATTTACACTTCTCATCAATCTGCCCACGTAATTACCAAATAAATTTTATTGAAATATAAAAGTTCATAAAGGGCTTTCTGAATAGGGTTTAATCCGGAATCCAGGATCCCATGATTTTCTCATTATTTCTGTTCCCTGTTGAACTTCTGTGTGACAGAATGAACAATCCAGTACTGCATGT
>JAUELO010000075.1:1559196-1571039 GCA_032357855.1 Amphibolips quercusostensackenii | reverse complement strand
TCGGAAAAAATTGACGCATAATTAGGTCTACGTCGTGATTGTCGAAGATTTTTGTATGGTCGTCTCAACTTTTACCAACATCTGGTCAATATTTGAGCCATATACAAAATTTTTATAAGCATACATAGGTACAACATGAACTCATAAATCTCGCGCATCAAATTATACGTCCAAAAATTCGTGAACATGTGTTTGGTAAAAAGTTAAAAGCGAATTCAGAAGGCTCTCAGTAGAAAAAAAAACGAAAAATGTGTACTTTGGAGAGCTTAAACTCAATGATAATATATTCTAAAGATTATAAAAAATTAGGTTTTGTCTTTGTATTAGGTTTTTAAACTGAGAGAAGTTTCATTTATTTATCGTATGTCTATTTCAAGATAAGTTATGAATATTTGAGTAAAGAGGGATCAAAAATACATGTATTTTCCATTTAAAATTTCAACAGCGCAGAGCGAAGTGTTAATAGAAACCGATTTTTCTTACATTTTGCACGAATTTTTATTTATTTATGTTGAACGTTTTTAGGGTGGGCGAAATAGAAAAAATTCCGACATCGTTAAAATAGCAGACACCTTATCATATAGTCATATAGTTAATAAAAACTAAACAACGTAAAAATAAAATATAGGTATTTTAGTAAGCGTTTATAGTATTAATATTAATATTTAATAAGAGAGTTAAATTGTCTTTAATATCGCTATTAAAAAATCCCATGTAGGAAACTTCGACCACTACACTGCTGAAGGTTGGTGCCCTTCACAGTATACTCCAACCAAATACGACTCTCTCGGTTTCACCAAGTGAATCTCGTCTACCCCGAAAGGGAAACGACTTAATGGTATAATAACAAAGATTTTTTTTTTTTTTTTTTTCACAAAGATTTCGGACAGATGTCAAGGATTTCAATTTTTTTCGAAAGATTTCAGAAAGATTTCAATAATTAAACAAAGATTTAAATAATTTCATAAAGATTCAAATAATTTTACAAATATTTCAGAAGATTTCAAATATTTTGCACAGGTTTTACAAAATTGCAATGATTTCACAAAGATTTCATAAAGATTTCAGAAAGATTTTTTTAATATTTTGCGAAGATTTTAAATATTTTGCAAGACATTCGGACAGATTTAGGAGGATTTCAGAAAGACTTCTATTATTTCACATCCATTATTCAACAAAGATTTTACACAGGTGTTAAAGAGTAAACAAAGATTGCAATTATTTCCCAAAGATTTCACAAAGATTTCGGACAGATGTTAAACATTTCAATGATTTTCGCAAGATTCCACAAAGATATAAATAATTTAACAAAGATTAAAATAATTTCATTAGGATTTAAATAATTTTACAAATATTTAAATAATTTTACAAATATTTAAATAATTTTACAAATATTTGAATAATTTCACAAATACTTAAATTGCACAGATTTTACAAATTTACAATGATTTCCCAAAGATTTCATAAATATTTCAGAAGGATTTTAAAAATATTTTGCAAGGAATTCGGATAAATTTAGGAGGATTTTAAAAAGAGTTCTATTATTTCACATTCATTATTTAACAAAGATTTTAGAGAGATTTTAAGGAGTGAACAAAGATTTCGAACAGATGTCAAAGATTTCAATGATTTTCGAAAGATTTCACAAAACTCTAAATAATTTCACAAAGGTTTAAATAATTTGACAAATATTTAAATAATTTCGCAAATATTAAAATAATTCCACAAATATTTAAATAATTTCACAAAAATTTCAAATACTTTGCACAGATTTTGCAAAATTGCAATGATTTCAAAGATTTCATGAAGATTTTAAATATTTTAAAGATTTCGGATAGATTTAGGAGGATTTTAGAAAAACTTATATTATTTAACAAAGACCTCTGTTATGTAACAAAGCTTTTTGATTTTAAATTTTGTATAAAGATTTCAAACATTCTTCAAAGATTTCGGATAGATTTAGGAGGATTTTAGAAGGACTATTATTATTTAACAAAGATTTTAGATCGATTCTAAAGAGTGAACAAAGATTTCAATCAATTCCCAAAGATTTCACAACGATTTAGGATAGATGTCTAAGATTCCAATGATTTTCAAAAGATTTGACAAAGATCTAAATAATTTCACAAATATTTCAAATATTTTACCCAGATTTTACAAAATTGCAATGATTTTCAAAGATTTCAGAAATATTTGCAAAGGTTTTGGATAGATTTAGGAAGACTTTGCAAAGACTTCTATTATTTTACAAAGACCTCTGTTGTTTGACAAAAATTTAAGACTTTAAAGTTTGAACAAAGATTTCAAATATTTTGCAATGTTTTCAGGCAGAATTCAAAGACTTCATAAAGACTTTAATGATTTCTTAAAGATTTTAGTAATTTCACAAATTTTACCAAGTATTTTCGAAATAATTCAAAGATTTCACCAAGAATTCGCTAGAATTTTAGGTATATTTCAAAGATCGCACAAAGTTTTTAATGATTTCCCAAATATCTGAAAAGATTTCGGATAGATCTAAAAGACTACACAAAGACTTTGATAATTTTCTAAAGATTTCAATACTTTTAGAAATATTACTAAATATTTCAAACATTTACAAAGTTCTTAGAAAGATTTCCATCATTTGACAAAGGTTTCAGACAGATTACAAAGAGTTCATAAACATTCCCATGATTTCCCGAAGATTTCGGATTGATTTAAAAGATTTCAATGATTTTTCAAAGGTTTCAAAAGGATTGATATAATTACACAAATATTACCAAATATTTCAAATAATTCAAATTTCAAGCAAAGATTTCCAAAGATTGCACAAAGTTTTGACAAAGGTCGCGATGATTTCTCAAAGATTTTATAAAGATTTTGCAAAGACTTCAAATATTTTGAAAAGATTTGGAATATATTTAAAAGATGTAACAAAGACATATATTATTTTACAGTTTCAGATTGATTTCAAAGATTGAACCAAGAATAATTATTCTAAGACGTGTCAAACTAGTTTAAATAAACTTCGAGGTAAATAAACAAGTCAACACAAACACCTTTATTCATCCAAACCACCCCCAAGAGCTTCAAGCCACCCTCACGCAAAAAAATAACTCCCATTCATCCTTATTACTGTGCCTATTGAGTTACTAATTTAATTTAATTTACTAATAAGAGCGATTTTTGCGAATTTTTTTTCATTAAGGGTGTTTGGTTTTTTGGCCCTAAAAATATTCCTCATCTACAATTTTTTTTATTTTTTGATATGTTTAGGGTGTCCAAAGACACATTTTAAGACCGGTCGCAATTGGCATAACTAATTACGGCGATTTTTGAAAATATTTTTCGTCAGGGATGTTTTTGATTTTTTTGCACTCAAAACTTTTCCTCACGTAGCATTTTTTTTTATTCGTTGATATGTTGTTTGGGGTGTCCAAATACATATTTTAAGACTGGTCTCAATGGGCACAACTAATTAGGGCGATTTTCACGAATATTTTTCGTTAAGGATGTTTGTTTTTTTTTCCCCAAAAGTTTTCTTGAACTGCAGTTTTTTAAAATTTCTGAATATGTTGTTTAGGGTGTCCAGAGACACATTTTAAGACCGGCCTTAATGGGCACAAGTAATTAGGATAAATGGGACGAAGCCCGTGGGGGTGGTTTTGATCAATAAAGGTGTTTGTGCTGACTTAGTTGCTTACTCCGGAGTTTACTTAAACTAGTTAAGCACGTCGTAGAATGATAATTAATACAAAAATTAATTGTCGCAGACTTAACGCAGACCTATCGCAGGATTTCAAGCCGCTGTTAATGAGTTGGTATTGTAATAAGGTGTTAGTCATAGAATAAGAGAATTATGAACCCATGGCCGGTAATTTTCCTTTCATTTCATAGCCGTAGATCCATATGCAAAAAAATGAGAAAATATCTATTTTGGAAAGATTCAAACGATCCGATGAATTTAATCATTGTGTTTTAGAGTGGGGCAACTCAATGTAACTATTCAATTTTTTATTGAAAATTGATTTTTTTTAATTGAAAATTCAACTTGTTCATTGAAAATGAACTTTTTGTTGAAAATTAAAATTTTTGAGTAGAAAATTCAACTGCTTGTTTAAAAATTCATCTTCTTGGTGCAGAAGTCATGCTTCAAACGAAAAATTTAACTAATTCATTTTTGAATAAAAGTTAATATTTTTTATTGAAAATTGATATTTTTGCTAAAAATGCAACTGTTTAGTTATAAATAGAACAATTTTGTTAAAAAGTCATATTGTTTAGTTAAAAATTCAGGTGTTTTGATAAAAATTCCTGTCGTTCGGGTAAAAATTCAACTATTTTCTTACAAAATTTACTGCTTGTTCAAAACTTATATTGTGATGTTAAGAAGTCAAACTATAATAATTTTTTGGATGAAAATGGCATCTTTCTAGGATGAAAATGCAATTGTTTAGTGAAAAATTAATCTTCTTTGCTTGAAAATGCAACTATTTTGCTTGAAAAATTGGTTCGAACCACTTTACGAAGAAATCACTTTTTTTGTTGAAGATTCATATTTTTAGTTGAAAATTCATTTTTTCTGTTAAAAATTCATTTCTTCTGTTGAAAATTTATCTTTTTTAATTGAAGATTCAACTGCGTGGGTAAAAGTTGAAGTACTCTGTTGAAATTTGTTGTTTTCTTCATGAACCTATCAGGTAACGCACATTGCTCCGCCAATCACACCACCACATGAATCGATAGTACATAAAGTATTAAGCAGAGAAACATTCCGGGAAACTTCAATAATAGCAAAAACTGCTGTAATATATTTTCCTCGCAGAAGGTTCTACCGTAAGGAATGAATCAAATGCTAAAGTTTACCAAGGCAAACAGCCTTTATTCGAATTTTTACACAATAATGAAATAATGCATTGGATTGCCCTAAGACTGTTCAGTAGGGAAGAATGACAAAGCTATTTGAGCGAGATTGATGCAATATGAAAAGAGAGCAAGCAAATTTTCTTGGTTCCAAGAATGACTTAGATAAGTAATTTGTTTTCAATATGATTTGTATTTCCGAGATCACCATGAAAATTAATAAGTCAAGATCCTTATGATAATAGATATTTAATAATAATAATAATAATAGATTTTTGAAAGACCAATAATTTTTCTGTTTGGTTTTATACTACTTTAGTTTTATTGATCGAAAATACTATGAAAAATAATAAAAATCAAATATTAAACCAAATGACGCGAAACACGAGAAAAAGTATTAAAAATAAATAATAGCTTTTGAAAAGTCCTACAAAATTCTTCATTAACATTTTTTGACAGGACTTGTTATTTTGGTTTTATTTATCGAAAATATGATGAAAAATACATCGAAAACTCAGCTTTTGATCTATACGACATGATATTTAAAAAAAGTCTTATAAAATTAAATTTAACAAAATTTTTTATACGACTTCATATTTTGGTTTTATTTATCAAAAGTACTATGGAAAAAATATATAATTTAAATTTGGAGCCAAAGGACGTGATATTCGGGGAGAAGTTCTACAGAGGAATTGAAGTGTTTCAAAATTATTACAAAATTGGATTGAACCGTTTTTGGATAGGACTTGATATATTGGTTTTATTTATTGAAAATACTATCAGAAAATCACAGAATTGAATTTCGAGCTGAACGACGCGTCGTACGAGAAAAAGTATTAGAACAAAATTATAGTTTTTGAAGCGTCCTATAAAATTTTTTCTAACCGTTTCTTTGTGGAAGGGTAGGAAAGGCAACTTTTAAGAAGCAGTACAAAATTCTCTGTAAACATTTTTTAAAGAAACTTATAATTTTGGTTTTATTTAACGAAAATACAATTTAAAAAAATCAAAAACTCAGATTTTGAGCCAAAAGACGTGAGATACAGCTAAAAATATGCGTAGGAATTGCAGCTTTCAAGAAGTAGTGCAAAATTCTCTGTAAATATTTTTTGACAGGTCTTGTCATTTCGGTTTTATTTATCGAAAATACAATGAAAAAAGCGAAAATTCAACTTTTGAGAGAAAGGACGTGATATACGGAGAAAAGTTCCGGTGAAGAATTGAAGCTTTTAAAAAGTTGCACAAAGGTGGCTTTAACCTTTTTTGGATAGGACTTGATTTTTTGGTTTCATCCATCGAAAGTAATATTGAAAAGTCTTATACAATTCTTTGTAAACATTATTAGATAGGACTTGTAATTTTGATTTTATTTGTAGAAAATACCATTGAAAAAGTCAAAAATTCATCTTTTGATCTGAAGGACGTGACACATAGTGAAAAATTCCAAAGAGAAATTGAAGCTTTTAAAAAGTCTGATGAAACTGGATGGTCATTTTTTTGAAATGTCATATAAAATTTGTTCTAACCATTTTTTTTGTGAAGGGGCAGGAATGGCGACTTTTGAAAAGTACTACAAAATTCTTTGGCAACATTTTTTTGACAGGACTTGCCATTTTGTTTTTATTTATTAAGAATACGATAAAAAAATGAAATTCAAAAAAATTAGCCAAACGACGTAAGATGCAGAAATATATCTGAGTAGGAATTGCAGCTTTTAAAAAGTAGCGCAAAATTCTTTGTAAAAATTTTTCAATAGGACTTGTCCTATTGGTTTTGTTTATCGATAACACGATAAAAAAGTATAAAATTTAAAATTGAAGCCAAAATAGATGAGATACAGACAAAAAATATAAGTAGGAATCGCAGCTTTTAAGGATCAGTGAAAAATTCTCTGTAAACACGTTTTTATAGGACTTGTCATTTTGGTTTTATTTGTCAGAAATAAAATTAAAAAAATGGAAATGAAGAAAAAACGATGTGTGATACAGAAATGTATCTAAGTAGAAATTGTAGCTCTTAAAAAGTAGTGGTATATTCTCTGTAAACATTTTAAAATCAGACTTGTAATTTCGGCTTTATTTATTGAAAATACTATTAAAAAAATCGCAAATGCAACTTTTGAGCTACAGGACGTGATATATGGAGAAAAGTTTTTAAGTTTTTTTTAAAAAGAATTTGAGCTTTTTAAGGGCTTGTGATACTTAGAAAATTCTCGATTTTAGCAGTACACAGTGGGGCAAAATAAAAAACGATGTTCAAAATAACCTGTACGTCACAATTCTTTTTCAATTTTCAATTTTTTTTTTTAATTCAGCATGAAATTCTTGAGAAATATGTAGAGGCTGATTTCAAAATTTTGTTTGTTTAAATTTTTATAGAGCTGCAAATAGCATTATAAACAAATGCACCATTTAAACAGTTTTAGGGAGAAGTGAACCGAATTTTCTTCCGATTGTCTTTGAATCTCATTGCCTGTGACACACATTGATGTATTTTTGTCATTTGATATAATTTGTTAAATTTATCAACAATTATTTTAAACAAATGCATGATTTGAACAGTTTCAGGCAGAAACAAACCGAATTTTCTTCCGATTAAAATCATCCATCATGAGAGAAATGAAAAAGGGAAGAGTTTATAGAGATATTAAAGTCGTATACAATATGAAAAGCAGCTTTCACCAAAGAATGGAAAATAAGTCTAAATAACTTAAAATAAATAACTAAATGAATAACTTCTAAATAACTTCTCTATGTTTAATTTTCAGGTAATATTTAAATTTAATTGATATGAAAGGGCAATGACTTAATGGTATAATAATAGGTTCTATTCTTGATTTGTGATCTTTTTGGTATTCTGATTTCAGTACATAAAATGGTTCATAATAAAATAGATTTAAGATTTATTTCAAAATGTAAAATAATATAAACATAATTTTATTTGATACTTGATATTGATAAATTTATTCGCAGTATATTCTTTCAACAAACATGCACCTTGATGACACGCAGTAAATATGCAACGTATACAATAAAACGTAAAATAAGCATTAAATAAGGCAAATAATGAAATGTTTGGTGTGAAAAGTAAAATCAAGTAGAAATTTATAATAAAGTTTGTAAAATTACAAATATTATTCATCTTAGAATAAAAATTAATTAATATAAAGCTAAGAAGGAACATATTTTTAAGAATTTCGTGTTGGTGATCTAAAGGCAGAAAGAGTTAAGGTCAAGTAAGGAGAGGTTGTCTCTGATTGGTGGAAAATTTGAATTTCTGCTTTTGCCGGCTGCATCGGCCATAACTCTAAAAGTAAAACAGGTTTTAATTATTTATTAACTCAATTTTTTTAACAAACTGAAAATTAAAAAAAAGCACAGAATATGCTTTGAAACATTATAAAATTATCTACACGAAATAATGACTAATAACTTTTCAAGTTAGCCGTGAAGAAGTGAACTGCGATGTTCACAAAAAGTTGACAAGATTCGTAGTTTTGCACACGATTAATCTCGAAAAAATCCTTTCATTTTATTAGTAACAAATAACATTTTTAAGTCACCACAAACTATTAAATTACGACTTTTAAAGTAGGTACGAAGTAATAAATCCAATTTGCTGAAATAATTTTCACTTTCTTAGTTTTATAATTTACTGGAATTGTTGAAAAAAAAACATTTTACAGCATACCAGAAAGATACCAAGCACGAATGCAGGTACGTCTTTGACAAATATAATAGTTGCATACAAAAATATGCGGGGCGCCTCTTCTTAGCCATCTTTCTCCTACTCTCTACATGCATAAAAAATTGCCTAAATGTGGTCGAATTTATAAACAAAATTGGGGTTGCTTGCGATATCGACTTATTTATCTTCTTTTGCTCTTCGTTTTGATGCAAAAAAAAAGTCAACTGGACTTATTTCAAAATTTCCAACAAAAATAAAACGTCTGCTTTTCCTGTGCCCTTCAATTTCAGGAATCTTAATAAAATAAAAAGGCGGTTTTTGATTTTTAAAATTATTTCTTCACATTTTAGATGATTTTCTTTTAAACTATGCTGAGTATAAGAAAGTAGTGCATTTATTGTTTAATGTAAAGAGGGACGAAAAGGAAAGTAACGAATCTTAATTTCAACCTTGTGCATCCGGAGGTACACAATTTGTGGATAAATTTCCCTGATTGATTTAGTTTGAAGCCATCTTACTTTAAATTAAAATAAATGTTACAAAAATATCCCTGATGTTATATTTATCATTTTTATTTTGAATTGCTATATTTAATTTCTGCCACTTTTTTCTCTAAGTATTTTGTTTATAGATATCAAGTAAATTTCCATTAAGCTCTAATATTATTCCATTAATATCAAAAACAATATTTTATACTTCAACAAGCTTATCAATAAATTAAAATCTAGACTATCTAGCACTCCGGGATGTTATGGAAATGTGGAAAAAATGAATGAGCCTTGGAAAGACATTTTTTATTAATTTTTTTAATTTAATAAAATTATCGGTTAAAAATCGCATGCTGGCGCAGAAGCGCCTTCTGCCACTTCAAATAACACTCCAGCCAATTTTAAGTCACTGTTCCTTCTTTCTTCATTTTGGTTTCACTTTTCTGATTCAATATTTATAGCTTTAAAACATTTAATAAATGGTAATAATTGTACATTTTTTTCACATTATGAGAATTTTTGTAAATCAAGAATTCGTTTAGGTTTGTGCTCGCTTTTGTTCTTTCTTAGATGGAAATCTTTTATATTTTTAAGTTTGAAAAAATCGAAGATAATCGGGTGAACTATTAAAAGCGTCAACAAATTTCAAGTCTCTTACTGAATACACTGAGAAGCCTGCAGTTTATTTGTCCATGTGACGAAAATCGGAGCTTAAAAAATTACAAAATATTTCAAAATTACATTTAACCTATTAGCTAATGGTATGAAATCAGTTTAGAATGTAAATGGGTCAAGATATAATAAAACTCTTAAAAAATACTTGGGTTATCTACTGTTTGTAAAAGTTAAAATAACAATATGACGTCGGATAAGTTGCCCAAAGCGGCAGGTAATAAATTCGCACCAGGCGGGAAAACTTTTTTGTAACTAAGACGATGAATATTTTAACAGGCGCCCTTCCGGCGGGAGAGAGCAACGCAAAAAGTCTTGCATAATTGGCGGTTAAATTCAAATTTTGAATATTACGAAAACTTTGGTAGCGAGGGAGGATTATAATCTCTTCCCTCGCTCTTTCTTCACAGTTTACGCAATGATCTGAAATCCTTTTCAAGTTAAATTCTTCTTTTCGTATTCATGCGTATTTATTCCTAATCATATAGGTTAATATTCTTTTTTATTAATCAACATTTAATTATTTTTCTTAGACCACCAACAATGTTTTCTGAAATGTCGTTTACCTTATATATTTTCCTCTCCCTCGCCTAGTGTGCTTATAGATTACAAAGTGGAGCATAAAGTGCGTAGGGAGAGAATTGAAGAGGAAACTTGCTAGACACTCGAGAGAACATAAGCAATAAGCTATTAATAATTTTTCTGCTCAAAGGTGGTGAATTTTTTTTTCCATGTTTAAAACATAACTACTATATAATGAGATTAGTCTTTTTGTTTGTTAAAAATGTATTATCTCCATCATATCTCTAATGAAAATAATTTTGTCAAATAATATAATTAAAACTATTAAATATTTTTTTATTTTTTCTAGCTAATTTAAATATGGGAAAAAATGGGTCAAAATGTCTTATTATAAAATTATTTTGTAATTTTGAATTTAAGATAATTACATGTAGTTTAATAGAAAAATTCGTATATTATTGAAATGTTATACTTCTTAACAACTTTTGATTAGATTTGTCTAGATGCGTCCTATTTCGTAGATGAGACCCATTGAAACAAAATATCTGTACCTAGAAACTTGATAGATTCACGACTTTCTGTATACATGATGTTTAGTGATAATTTTAACATCCCTTAAAGATTCAAGCCAGCAAACCAAAATTTCCAAAAAACCAAGGCTACAGAAAGTTTTTAGATGAAACTATTAAAATGAAAAATCAATTTAAAAGAAGTGCAGGGTGCGTCAGCTGCCAGTTAAAATGTTGGAATTTATTTTAGTGGTTGTTTTAATATCCCTTAAAGATTCGAGCAGGGAAACTGACATTTCCAAAAAACCATGACCACGGGAGATTTTTCGACTATATGATTGGGATCGGTAATCAATTCAAAATAAATGTTTATACCATATCCTGTTAGGGAAAATATTTTAATTAATTTCAAGGGTTGCTTTAACGTCACTTAAACATTTAAGCGAGGAAATCGTCATTTTGTAACAATCAAACTGACGAGAGAATTTTTTATTTAAATATTGGCGTAGGAAATCAATTCAGAATAAATGTAGGAAACATATTCTAGCAGAAAAAGAACTTTGATTTATATCAGGGTTGCTTTAACATCCTTTTAACATCCGAGCAAGGAAATCGACATTTCTTAAAAAGCAAAATCCCTGGAGATTTTTAGACAAATTTATTATGGTCGGAAATCAATTTACAATAAATTTGGAGTTACTATTAGTGTCACAAATCAACTCAGGATAAATTCAGGAAACATATCCTAGCAGATAAAATCTTAGCATATATTTTAATGGTTGTTTTAACATCCCTTAAACATTGAAGCAAGGAAATCGATATTTTCCAAAAGCAAGATCGTGGAAGATTTTTCTGTTAACTGTTCTGGACGAAAATCACTTTACAATTAATATATCAGGCATGCCCTAGCAGATAAAACTTTAGAATTATTTCAAAGGTTGTTCTTAATTCCCTTAAACATTTCAGCAAGTAAATCGACATTTTCTAAAAAACAAAATCTCCGGATATTTTTGATTATGCTATTAGGGTAGAAAATCAATTCACAATAAACTTTGATATATATATATATATATATATATATATATCATAGCAGGAAGTGTCATTAAATTGATTCTAAAGG
>JAUELO010000075.1:1279899-1290374 GCA_032357855.1 Amphibolips quercusostensackenii | reverse complement strand
GTGATTTATGAGAGAATCAAGGTGACGATAGGAACATCATTTCGATCTTTTTCATCTTTTGCCACCTCGGTTTTATTTTGTCTTTAATTCTGACGTGTAAGGGCACCGCATTTAAAATAGGGACGCATTTAGAGGCAACAAAGGTATGCTTTGTGTAAGAAGAATGTTAAGAGAAACTTTGTTCTTGTTCTTTATAAAATATTTTTTTGTTACTTTTAAAATTTGACAGGTAGAATAAAGAAAAAGTTGTTTCTGAAAAGTTTATAGTTTAGGAAATAAAGCGAGTACACGCTATGCTGTTGAACAAGGGGCTGAGTATTCAGGTAAACAGATAGCCGACAACTATACACACTGCTCATGGGACCATCATATGATCACTGTGACGACTCCCCTGACTCCTTCTGGACAACTTCATAGTGAGTGATCCCAACATGATCGAAGAAACGCCAGTCTCTAGGGGTGACTGTCGTTTGTCTCTTTTTTGACTGCAATATAAATAAGTAAATATTGCTAACATACGTCTTAGCCTTAACTAATAAAGTCTCCTGCGGAACCTCTCGGTCCGCATATTCGAACCATAGCTGGCACTACTACCAGACTACTACTGATTACCTAGTGAATCCTAAAATGATTCCCATTTTTGAAGCAAGATAAAAGTCAGGAGAATACTCAGTGCACAACACTTTGAAGAGAGGTATAAAAGAAAACATAAGTCCACGGAGAAAATTTGATTAGAAAACTTTACCATACTTTTGAGTATAATTGGTATCTATGGACCAAAAGAAGAATGTTTGACATTATTGTAATAATTTGTGTCTTGCGAAACTCTGAAGAATATATAGCAGTTTGGTAAACTTTAATAACGCAGATTAAAGTTGCCAAATGTACGGTAAAGATTTTTAAAAGTAATCATTAATGCACGTGGTGTAATTATAAGAAATTATTCTATCATACATTAAAGGAAAATTGGATAAAATTTTATAAATTAAAGTAAATTTTGCAAATGTAAAGTCAAGTAAACTTTAAATTATGCAATGGTATTATTAAGGCCATGTACTATTGATCCTCTTCTTATTATTGTTAAAAATTTAGGAAACTAAAACAAAGTCGCCAAGAATCATTTGAATAGCCCATCATTTTTTCAAAAAAAATAATATAATTTTTAAAAAAATAGATAAGTCTAATTCTGTGTTTTATTCTTCAGGTCATATAAAAAGTTGAAGATAGCAGTCAATGAAAATACAGTCTATAGTTAAATCTGTTAGATAACTTTGAAACAATTAAGTACAATTTAACATTTTTGAATTAAAAAAGGACGCTTTTGCTTCTACTGCTTTCAGCGATATTTTTAAGGGCTCCCGATGCTTCCATGTCTCGATATAGGTTATTGTAATCTTTCTCTTCGTAGTTGATTAGGTGGAGGGGAAGCACCAACTATGACTCCATGGCTATCCTTGTACTCCAAAAAGTCTACTTCATTTATAGTAGCAAAATACGTGGTGACACTTTCTTCTTGTGCTGGACCAATATTCTTAGGTAATGTGTAGACGTTAATGAGGCATCCATAACAGTCTACTTGAAACATAAAAGTTACCTTGACACCCTTAACGCCTTAAGCAGTTACAAACTACCAGTATTAAGCAGGACCGGGGTTTTGAAAAGTTATATAGCCATTAAATACACGATGACTATTATCCATTTCGTTAAAAATATGTAGTTTTACGTATAAAAATTCCCACGGTATTCTAAATCCAACGTTTAATTCTGGAAAAGAAAAGAGAGATTTCTGCAGCAGCAGCTTTAACTCTAGTGTAAAATGTGTGGACTGTGTATAGTACTCCACACCCGTTGGATCTTTGAATCTTGTCCAAATTGAGAAATGTTAATGCATAAAATACTTTCTTATTTAACAAAATTTATCTACGGTATCACAAGTTGTTAAAACCTTAAATACGGAAAGCCTGATTTGAGGTTTATTTTTTTGTGACGGGGTGGAAAGGGGTCTCGAAAAATTCCATATTAGAAATATTTTTTTGTGTATACTCATGTCCACACTAAATAAGATAATGAGGAGGAAGTTTAAGAATTTAAATAAAAGTAATTAATAAGTTTATCTAGTTCTAAATGTTAAATTTTTTTTAAATCTGTAATTATAAACATTTTGGACCAGATAAACCTTTCTTGGTTTCTGTTATTTAATTTACAAAAGTTTCAAATCGGCAGCTTATTTTCTGCGGACATGTTTCTCCAAAAAAAAAAGATGTCTGTATGTATATGCACCTATTACATACCGTTATAAAACATATGCAAAGTAAATATATAATGTTAATGTTGAAACGATTAAGATTAGGGAATATTTATTTTAATTATGATGAAGTTTAATTTTTTTGATTTTCAAAAATGACGAATAGTCTACATTGATGGAAATGTATTTTCACAATGAAGTAGCAATTGCCATGTCATGTATTTCACGAAAAATTAATAATTATTGTGTTTTTTTTACATTTTTGGAAATTTGTATATTTTTTATTTATATGATGACTTAAATTATAGTAAATATAGACTTACGGAAAGAATGAACAAAACAGCAAATGCGAGAAATAGACTGCTAATATAGACTTTCATTTTTTTAAATAGATTTCTTGTAGGGTAACTGGAAAATATGTTCTATATTCACAGTATCCTGTTACTCATCTGTACTACTATTGAACACGAAAGTTAAAAGTAGTGAACTTTCCTTTTCCATTCTTATTTATGTGAAATTGAACGAGAAGTTAATGACTTATTGTTTTTCAAGTGCATTATGAGTTATTTGATAGAATTTCGTGGTGTTTCTTGCTTTAAATTTAAAACACTACACCACATTTTCTGTTTTTTGCGTTTTTTATTTCTGTAACCTAGTTTAAATTAATAGATAAAGAGTCCTAAATAGATTTATATATTTTCATTAAGCAATTAGTAGTTTTCGACTATCGTATTTGTAAAATATATCTCAAGTAATCGAATTTGTAATTATCTACTAACCTTTAGTAGCTCACTTTTCTCTAATTGTGTTAGTGAAATTTTAAAAATACTTATAGCGAAATTTCACTAATTTAGTCAATATCTTCACTAATTGACTTAAGTAAACTAAACTTGAGATATTTTTTCTAGTCTATCAGAGTGAGGCTCTAAAAGATTTCTATTTCATTAATCAAATACCCAACTAAAAACGTATGAGATGATAGATATCTTTTGATTTTTGTTGAACGTGGTTCATCTATGAGCGACTGTTTGTGACTTTTTCTTTCCTGTTTATGGATATTTCAGTGACAGTACAAATTCAAAATCGCTTAGCACACCTGCAGCAAAATTTCTTCGAGGTCGATGATTCGTGAAAGTTATATCGTCTTAAAAACCGGCTTTGTACTTTCGAGGCTAGCTCTGCGCCCTCCTTTTCCGGGTTAGCGAACTTTCAATTTTTCCCGATATACGAGCATTTTAGGATTAATATTGACCTTAAAAAAATTTTAATCCTGAAGAATTTATTCTGAATACTTTTCTTGAAAGTATGCCATAAATGCTGATATTAATGAACTAAGGCGGTAACTTCTTATTCCAGAAGAATTTCTAAAAGAATCTAAAGATTAAGGCACTCGAGAGTAAACATAATAAAACTATATAGAAAGGCGGCTTTGCCTAGGTTTAATGAAATCAGCAGACTCTTAGGTTCGTTGAACCAACCAAATTTTTGCTTTCTAAAGTATGATAAAATATTAGTTTAACAAAATGTAGTTAGTATGTTATTAAAAACCATACATACCTCTATGTATGCTAGGGTGGTGTAAATTTTTTTCCTCCAATTTCCATGCTTATACTTCCCTTCATCGCATCCAAATTTCTGTGAACCTACAAAAAATGCAAATTTTTCATTAAAAAATTATATTTAGAGGTTTAGCAACCCATTAAGATTATTACGTATTTTCCATGAATAACAAATAGTATTTCGTTCATTTCATTTCAAATCGCCATTATTTAGTGTATCGAGTTGACTCACAGCATTTCTCTTCACAATTAAGCCGTCGGATAGTGTATAAACCCCACATACAATTTTTCGCCTTTACGTCGCGTCGCTCAAGCCTAAGCAACCAAGGACCTCCCCACTCTTAGCTGAAGTATTTTACGCTGGGTTATGCTAACAAGTCGCTTTCTTTAAATTTGTATGCTTATTTTCCTTTCCAGATTTGTTTAAATCGAAAAAAAATTAGATTTAGAGGTTCCACAATCCACATGACGTTTATTGTCACGTATTTTCTATTAGAAAAGAATACGTTTCTATAAATTTTATTCAGAACCGTTAATATTTTGTGTAGCTTGCCTCCCCACTCTCAGGTAAAATATTTTATGTCGTATTTTGCCATCCGGAGGCTGAATTAGCCACAGAATACAAACTAAACATTACTTTTTGAATTCCACCCACATAAGTCTCTTTTATGGGGTTTCCGAAGATCCCAAGAAGTGAAAAATTTATTTTCGCGAGTTTTTGGGGCTAATTATACTTTTCTCGCTGTTTCTTTTTACACAAATTGTTTCGAATACATAAAATATTACTTTTTGCTGATAAGTAGATGTTTTACTGAATTATTAAAACAATGTATTATTGTTTATAGCATTATTCTTTTAATTATAATAGTGCTCGAAACCTTCTCTGTGGAACGCGTGAACTTTATCACTCCTTACTCTGGGTAATCAAATTTTCCTGACCAAGAAAAAGGTAAGTTCGAACTTGGCCGCGGTATGAGGGCTTAAGGGGATTTATTTGAATTAGAAAACGGAATGCAGGTTTCTGGACGCACGTTTGAATATTTTTATCTGATTCTTTGCACACGTTAATTAAATTTTCTTCTGTTTTGCTGTAAAGAGTCGGTTTTTCGATAAAACGTCTAATTTTGTTTAATAATCAAGAACTTGAGAACAAAAGCAGTGACGCTCAGTTTTATCAGTGTTTGCATTTTTGCCGCGTGTTTATGTGCTTATGCTCGTGTACATTATGAAATCATAGATTAATTTAATTTTGATTATCAGAAAAAGTATATTCATATAATTAGAAATAAGTAGAAAACTATTAATGAAAATCGGTTGATATTTTCAGTAATAATGGAAATGTTGAAGTCTATCGTATGACAAAAAAATCTCCTGTCAAAAAAAGTTATTTTGACAGCATAAAAATCACAAGATCCTTACCTTGGTCCTTTACTTGATCCATGACCGTTAAACTTCCTCCTTGTCAAAGTACTAATTCAAAAATAATTATCCATTTGAAGTGTACAGTATCTGTGGTTGGAGAAATACATGATTTTTTAGTCTTTTATATTTTTGAAAGCTTCTCTCCCCCCCCCCTCCCTCTACAACCCTACACACTTTAAGAAAGTAAGGCCCACCACTTGTTTTTTCACAATCCTAAGCCTGGCACAAATCATGAATTGTTTAAAATTTGTACAAATGTACGAGATTCAGAATAGTTGTTTCACCTTCAAAATGTAATGAAATATATTTCAATCTTATTTGAATGTTCATTCATTATTTCGCAAGTTTGAGCGCGCCTAGGGCACGCACGTGTTGGATCTCGCGCTCGGTCATTGTACATCCCTCACATTTTTACATAAAACTTTCAAAATTAAAGGTCAAACTACCGACAACTGCAATTTAGTGATTGTGAATTCACTTTTGTAAAAGCTTCTTCCGCTTTAAAGAACGCATTCTCATCACGCGTCTCGTGGGAAAAAAAGCTTAAAACAAAATTTTAAGATCTAATTTAAAAACAATTTTGTTATTATACATTTTATTGCACTTTGTGTTTTTTTTTAATTTAATTTTTCTGTTTGTAATGTAATTTTTCACGATTATAACAAAAATCTACGCGTCCTATAAAATATGAGTAATAACCAGTTTGTAGGTCTTTTTTGGATAAACAACTTTCGTAATTTTGTTTTTGTGTATAGCTTGTGTCGTTTGTCCAAAAATTTAATTTTTTTATTTTTAATGTTTTTTACAAATAAAACAAAGACTAAGAGTCCTGTCAAGAAGTATTTATTAGCAAATTTGTAGATCTTGTTCAGGCGCATAATTTTTTTCAATGCATCTTTTTTCGTATCTTGCATAGTTTGGCCACAAAATGGAATTTTTTGATTTTTAATTATTTTTCGAGCGAACAAAATTTTAATTTTTGATTTTTCAAGAAATTTTGAAAGGTTGCTATAACAATCTTGTAGGGCTTTCAGGAAGCAACGTTTTTCTTGTTCCAACTTTTTTCATATCGTGCGCTGTTTGGCTTGAAAATTTCATTTTCGTTTTTTTTTTTAATTTAAAAAATACTATAACTCTGATAATTTTCTGTTTATCGAAAAGTTGTCAGGATAAATTGTTTCACTTCCCGACTTCTACAAATAACGCTATGTTAAATTTTAAAATCTTAAAAGAAATGGTCTTGAAAATTATGAAAGTGCCAACGAACTTCCTTTCTTTTCAGGCCTTACAATAATGTGCCAAAGCTCAATCTAATTATTATGAATTTAGTGACATTCTTATTTACATACGAGTGTAAAAAATATAGTGCAGAGCTGAATTAAAAATGTTACAAGTGTGAATAAAGCACTAATTAAATGGAAATAATGTTCACAAAGGTTTTTATAGTATGATATATCATACACTCAATAGTTTTGGAAAAAAATTATATAAAGCTTGAAAAGGCCTGACTGCAATAAAAATAACTGATATATCACCAGAACTGGATGTTACATTTCAATTTTCACATCTTCCAAAAACTTGGATTCGAACTTATAAACTGACGAAGTGATATATACCGCACTCAAAGGTATGGAAATCTGCGATTCGGGGACACACTTTTCCTGTTTGATAAATAAAAATTATATTACATTTTTATGTTTATATGTGGATAGAATATTTACCACTCCTATTTTAAACCTCATATTTTCTTTGAGTTACATATACAGGGTGTCCCAGACTCAAGTGTCCGGACTTATATAGCTGTATAAAAAATTTAAAAAATAAATAAAAAATGTCTTTTCCAAAAATCAGTTGAAGTTTTAGTTTTTGAGTTATTAAGTATATAAGCTGGACTAATCGGCAACGCAATACGTGTACGTGAGCAGCAGTCCATCCTAGTGTGAACAAAGCGAACGCCGAGGTGGGGTTAACGACGGTTACCACATTAGGTTGAACTCCTGCTCACGTACACCTATTGCGCTCCTGATTGGTCTAAAATCCTTAATAACTCAAAAACTAAGACTTCAACTGATTTTCAGAAAAAGAATTTTCGATTTATTTTTTTAATTTGTATGCAGCTATATAAGTCCGGACACTCGAGTCTGGGATACCCTGTATACAAGTGCACAAGATGAAAATTATCATTTTTATCTACCGACGGATAAACATATGCTCTACATCGAAACAGGCATAGTTTTGTACTACTGAAATATTGCGAAGTCGCTTAGTAATTGCTTTTGTAAGATTTCATCACCATTTTTACTATAAAACTGCTAATTCTCAGTAATCGAATGCTTGGTATTCGAATTACTAAGCCTCTTCAATCAGTAATTTCAAATCGATGACTACTAATTCAGATTTAGAGAGTAGGTATCAGCTTTTCGGTAAAGCTGCACTTTTGTATGCACTTCAACATTTTTATTATAACTGCGAATATTAACCAATTTTCATGAATTTTTCGCACTTATTTGTAATTATATAAATAAACTAATTCTGTTAATTAAAATAAAATGAAGACATGCTTTCATAATTTCAGTTATTGTAAGCGGCCTGAATCTCATAACAATGGAAGGGTTATTCGTACCGGGTGATTCGACTCGTTCCGGGGATTCGGCCTCATGCCGTTTGACGTGGGTAAATCAGCACGCGGCGAAAATGCAGGCACAGCTAACGCTAAGCGTCACTCCTATTTTTTCACGTTTTTGATTATTAAACAAAACATAAACATTATATCTGAAAACCGACTTTTTAGGGCAAAACATAAGAACATTTAGATGACGTATGCAAAAAATCAGCCAAAAATATTTAACAGTGCGGCCAGAATCCTGCATGCCATTTTCTAATTCAAATGAATCTCTTTAAGAACTCTCGCGGGTAGCGACAACCTAGAAGCCACAGCAAAGACGACCCTTAATGGGTACGAGTTTGTGGTTAGTAAGGTGGAAGCATCAGCGTGAATTCGAGTAAGCAGTGAATGTCGGGTGGCTCTCGACTCCCAAAACAGCTTTCTAAGCCAAGACGTTAACTACCGTGTCTATGGCTGAATGTTACCAAAGTATGGTGACTTATGCGGTGTCCTGAGATACCGGGCAACCTCCCAGTATGAACTGCCTTATCCTTACAACCGCACGATGGGCTGGGAAACCACTAAAAGCGTCTAAAAACTAACTTTAATGTTATTAATGGAAGACTTATTTTTAATAATATAGATGAGTTAAAAAAACTGTTCACTGAACTTCATTATATTTAAACAAGTCCCCTTATTATAGTGGTCATAAATTAATATTATGTGAAAAAAAAATCTAAACATTAGATTGGTTTTAAATCCCCTAACTTTGTACTCATGCACTTGCGGAATTTAAAGCAAGAGACACTTTTTGAATCAAAACTTTTCGTAATTTCTACCTGGTATCTAAAGTTCATTAGTGCTTTTAGGTTCACTATGATGTTTACTATCAGGTTATTTGCCATTTTCTGCCACGTTTGACATTTGACGAAGATATTAGCAAATAAAGTCGAGCGTGGAAAATTGCACATGCACAGGACGACTGAAAAATCACAAAAAATAAAATTCCCGAACTGGAAAATTCATTATTATAAAATTCATGAATAATAAAATTTCCCATTAATAAAATTCCTAAACTAGAGAATTCCTGAACAATTTATAATATTTCCAAATTTGAAAATTCCCGAATAATTAAATTACCGACATCAAATTACCGAATTATAAAATATCCGAACTCGTAAATTCTCCAATTTAAATATTTAAAAAAAGCTATGTCTAGTCGTCCCGAAAAAATGGTGGAGTAGAAAAAGGAGATGGACTAGTCGTCCCGAAAATTCAGGACGAATGGTCAATTTTGTAAAAAATATTGGACTAGTTATAGCAAATTTTGGGACAAGATACATCGATTGAAAAGTTGCTTTTGAATAAGTATTATTTATTCATCAAGAATACCATAATAATATATTTTTCGAAAATTTTTCTATTTTCTGAGTTTTTAAAAATTATTGTTTGGATTTAAAATAACAATAATTCTATAAAAAATGAAAAAAAAATTTTTGTAAGAAATGTGCGCCTTAGGCGAAAAAAATCCTCCCTTAATGTTCTCCGAACCTGAAAAAATTTTCCAAACAAATTCGATTCTTTGAGAACGATTTTTATAATTTAAAAAAAATATTATACACATTTTCAACCAGAATATTTTATCCAGAAATGTATTTTTATCAATTATAGTTATTTTAACTTCAGAAAATAGTTTTAAAAAACTTTAAACATCAAAATAATTTTCCATTGTAAAAATATTTGATTATTTTATATTTGATAAATAAATAACATTAATTAAAATTTGTGAATTTTATAATTCTAGAATTTTCTTATTCAAATATCTTATAATTTGGCAATTTTCTATCAGGAATTTTTAAATCCGGAAATATTGTAATAATGAGAGGCAACTATTTTAGGCTAACTGCAGGCGTTCAAAGAAAAAACATGTGTGGAATTAAAGTTTCTCAAACACTTCTCACCATAATTTATGTGAATATATAAAAAAAATGTGATTTTAGTTCTTATATGTGATTCGTGTTTCATACAAATCTGTGAACATTTAGAAATTTTAAGTGCCATATTGGATCTGCCATTTTGAATTCATACCTTTTCACGCCAAATTCTAAATTAGCGACATCAAAAACCCCCTTGTACTAAGTTTTATACAAATATGTAAGAAATTTTAGGCGCCATATTGGATCTAACATTTTTAATTACTAATTTTGAAGCCACATTTAGAATCTGCGACATCAGAAGCCTCCATATACCAAGTTTCATATAAATCCAACAAAATTTTGAATTTTTTTCACTTTTGGGGGTCTCCCAGCCCACTGTGAAGCGGGGCTGTGTGGATGCGGAACCTTTAGTTCCATAGATTTTTTGTGGGTGCAGCATGAATCCCGAAAACACATCAAACAAAGAACAAACACATGAAGAAAGATACCCTTAATGACACCCTGCGTTCATACTTTTGCTTTTGGAATGATGAAAAGCAATGAAAGTTTTGAATTGCCCTCAAAAAAACAAGGGGTTTCTGTGGTACCTAAGACCTCGAGTAGTACGGCTGTGAATAGGACTTCAATAAGTCCCATAAACGAGGCCAAGGCTACTGAGGATGCTAAATCCAAAAAAGGTCCTAGAAGAAAGAAATATGGTCCTGCTG
>JAUELO010000075.1:1157575-1174389 GCA_032357855.1 Amphibolips quercusostensackenii | reverse complement strand
AGATTTCCAACTACCTCCTTTCCGGCTCATTAGAAGTAAATATATAACGAAAGAGAACAGAAGGTATGTGTTCGAAATATAATTTTGATTTGTGAGCTTTTTTGTGATCAGACTTTAGTACATAAAATGTTATTTTTTCCAATTAAATGCAAAATGGGACTCTTCGTTGATTACAAAGAGCTAATTTTCGGAAGTATAAGATTTTATACTGACATGTTTTTATTGCAAAACCACTTTGAATTCTCATTCGCGTAAGTGTAGTTCTGCAATTTGACGATCGAAGTTAAGGGCCTTTTAAATTTTTAAATCAGTGACTTAGTTGCAGTAACAAAATTTTAACTGTACCTTAATTTCAATTATCTAATACTTGAAAAGATTCTACAGATAAAAGAAAATCAGTTTTTATCTTTTTTTTTAAACCTTGAAAAACTAGGGAATTTTACTTCTTTTTTATGTTTACAATTTACATTGTACGAATCCATCAAGAAATTACAAATTTATTAATCAGATCTGAATAAACTCAAAACTAATTAATATTTTGAAAAAAAGCATTTATGTTTGTATTATTTAAAAAAAAATCATTCAAAGTTTAAATTTTCAGTGCTCTCAACTTTCAAACTTAAAAGCTACAAAATGAAATTATGCTCAGTTTTTTTATATTGAACAGCATTTAAAGAGTGTCACGGCAGAACCATGTAAGTGACGAGAAAAAAAAATTTCAGGAGAGCAAAAAAAAACCAATTATTTTTTGACCAAAAAAATGATAAGGTACATTCGAGAGATGATAGAACTCGATAGATCTATACAAAAAAAGTTTTAAAAAGTTAATACTTTTTGAGTAAAACTCCAGAAATGTTACGAGATAAATAAAAGGCTCAAAGGTGAAAAATTACCATTTTTGCAATTTTTCAGAACTTTAAAAAAAAATTTTGCCATAAAATCATTGAAAAACTAATAGCGTAAAGAATAATAGATGATTTTTCAAAAAAAAAAAAATTTTTCCTAATGTCTATGTATTTCACCATTTTTTATGGACTTAACTGAGGACGTAGTATAAATAAACAATTACATGGTATCGAATTTATATTCATACTATATATAACAAATTGGGTGAAACGAAGAATGATCATTACATGGATTTTATGTAATCTTTGCCGCAAAATCGAATAGCGCTATTAGTTTTTCCCTATCTCACATATTTAAACAAATTTTTAAAATAAAATTTTGTTAAACAATTTAAAAATTAATTTGTTTACAGCACAGTGTGCGGTAGAATTTCGGAGAATGTTGAAGACTTTAAAACGTGTTTTGAAAAAATGGCACTTACATGGTTATGCCATAACCTTCATTTTAATTTTCATAAATATTTAAAGTTTCAATAAAATTTTGAAGACTAATGGCAAAGTATTCAAGATTTAAAAAAATCATTCAGATAACCATTTGAAAATCATCATAATTAACTTTACCAACACCGAAACTTAATCACTTCTACATTCGCGATATGTATTGTTATTGCTGAAGAGTAATTTTTGTTACGAAATGTTACCTATCATCAAACAAAACAAAATGAACAACAGCTATATTTTTAAATATATAACTCGATGCTTCTTACAATGTCAGAAGATATGTCTTCTGACAAATTGCAGCAATTAATTTTTATCAAATTACTTCCATTAAACGTTCTCTTTGATTAGATTTCGTTTTGTTTATTTTCTGTTTCTTGATTTGTGCGCTTTCTTTTCTTTGTTTTCTTCTGTGTTTGAACACAAGATGTTAGAAAAATTAATTAATTCTTTAAATATAAAACTTTTGACGTTTACAAAAATACTAGATGGATTTGAAAATAGGACTCTCATACTTTTTTAAGTTATACAAAATGAAGTACTCCTAAACGACATTACACTCTTTCATTCAGCACTTTATGAAGTTTCGATGATAATGTAGTTCACGCTTCAGTGTCAACTAAGTCAAACATAGAATTTACGATTCTGAAGCATTTATTTGATTATTCGGAACGCGGGAAGTTCTTCATTGAACGAAAACCGACAAGTAACTGGCAAGATCTTGGCTCTTAGCCCACTGAACGAACACGTCTTGTTATGCGAAGTAGAATTGCCCTTTGGCCACTGCTATGCTCGCAAAGATGACGTACTGCAATTCGCTACATTCTAACAGAAGTTAAAACAAAATCTTTTCAAAAATCCTCCTCGCCCCACAATATTCAGAACGCTCCTTATTTTGAGTCTCTTGATACTCATTTATCTCTTAAAAAGATTAATTATTCTTTAAGGAAAAAGTTTCAATGTCTCATTCTTTATAATGTGACTTATTACCACTGCCTGTAACTTGTTTAGTTTATTTTTTTCATTTTTAACTGACCCCAACCAATCCTCCGTCTATCGTATTGCCTTAAACCTGTTCTTGAGTCAATCATTCCAATAAAAAAGAAAAACTATTTTCAATTTCATATGAGACCTTTGTTCTAAAATATGTGTCATGCGTTTGAAATTATTCAGACAAACAAAAAATATTAAAAAGGATAAAATTCTCTTCAGACGTCGAGGATAATTTACAATTTTCATGTATTTTTCAGAATTAAGAAAAGATCAGCTTGTGCAGAAAAGTAGAGTCAATCAGGTGAGTAAAATCTGCAAATGGTTTTGACAAAGAAGTTTCACAAGTTATTTGAAAATTTATTTGAAAATTCCCCTTGCAGAAAGTAGTTGAGAAACCAAAGATATCTGATAGAATCGACGACAGCAGAGAAATAAGGGAGAACCTTGGGAAAACTATCTACTTACGGACAATTCCTCACGACGATGTTTCAGAAACGAGAATTGTCGGTACTTCCTTTTTGGAAAATTCTGAAAATATGAAAAACCAAGCTCGTCATTGGAAAACACCAGATGCAAACGAGGTAATATTTTTAGAAATACATATCTCCTCCGATCGATCTGATATAATAAAAGTAAAACAAAATACCTGCAAAAAATGAAACATTCAAAGATAAAATACATTTTTCAACAGAAATAAAAAAACAGACTACCGAAGATAAAACCCTATTTTGTAATCTATTTTAGAAACAGTCATCCGAAATCGTTGTTATGCCAGCAAAGGACCGCGAAACCAGGGAATTATCTCAAGCAACAAATCTGAATTCAAGAATCGCCATGTCAGAAATAGATTACTTGAATGCAGAAAGTAATCCCAATACTTTTATGAAAATAATGAACAGTCCACAAATAGAAGACAGGAAATTTAGCGAAGCTTTGGAGCTCGAAGATCTTGCCAAGGATTCGACTGACAATTTCCTTCGAAAAAAGAGTGTTACAATCGATGTGGATCCTGATAGTGAACTGATAATCAGACCTGGTACAGGAAGAGTTAGAGTAACCTTTGACGTTAGAAACAATCAGATGTTAACTACGAAGATTTGTTACACAGCCAGGGGTTCACCTTTCGGACCTGTTGAATTATATCCCTCTGTGTAAGTAATTCATTTTGCAGAATTTTTTCTTCAAAATCGAATGGAGCCAAATTAAAAGAAAAAAACTAATAATTTTATTGAATTTTCAAGCCCTAGAGACGGATATTGCAACGTAGTAGGTCCTGGACAAACAAGCCGAGTTGCGGTCGAATTAGTGGTGCCAAATGGAATTTCAGATACTGTTAATACAGTAATTCTAACAGCTCAGGTCTTTGGATTTAGCGGGTTTGATATTGTTGAAAAATCGGCTTTCCTATACGTCCAAAATACAAACTCTAGAGTAAGTAAAGTATTCAAAACTAGAATTAAATTTAAAAAATAAAATAAATCATTTTAAACCAAAGCTGACCAAAAAAATGAATGAAAATTCGTCATTAATTAATCATTGTGATTAGAAATCTGATGACAGAAGCCCAACTATACGTTACTATTTCAACAACAACTGCAACGGACGTTTAAAAGAAGACCGATGTTCAAAGAGTATTTGGAGCGTAGACATAACTGTACAAGATGTCGATTCAGGTAGTTCTTTTTACTCAGTAAAGTAAAACGACGATATCTAATCAGTTAATGAACTTCCTCCTGAGATATTTTTTTTTCTTTATACAGGACTTAAAGTAGTGACTACGTCTCCATCTGGAATTACAGCTCAAGCAGATTATGTTACTGGAACAACAAATCCGGTCACATTCTTTTATTATGCAACCTGTTGTCATCAAACTGTTGATATATCTGCAGTTGACATGTATGGAAATTATAATAATCAAAGGATTGATGTTACAGGTAACTAGAAAGTTATTTATAGAATCCATCCTCTTAGTTCACAGACAAATATTTGTATCACAAATATTCAGGGTGGCCGTTTCAATCAAGGAAAAAATTCCCGGTTCGCAGAATTTGTTACGGTCATTGCAGTTAAAAAATTCGCACTGAAAATTGTTAATTTGAATTAATCAAAACTGGAATTCAAATTAAAACACTCAACGTCGAACTATTTTGAATTTCACCCTTTAAAACTGAAGATTAGAAAATTTTGTCTTCATTTTGAAGAATTAATTAATCATTTTTTAATTTTCAAAATTATATCATTTAGAGTAATTTTGAGTTAGAAATATTACAAATTTAACGTATGAAATTTATTTTTTAAATAAACACTTTTTAAATTAGAAGTTAAGTTACTTTTATGTTAAATCATTTCGAATTAATAATCATTTATTTGTTATTTATGAATCCAAATTCCACACTTTCATTAACAAATTGAAAACTGAACAATTAAAATCGTAACGTTCAAAAATTAAATTCAAACTCTAAAATTTGAACGTTTTATGGCTATTTCAAACGATAACTTATAATTGCCCCTTGAAATGAACAGTGAAATATTTCTAAATATTTTTACATATTTTTTCAATTAAAAATGTATAATTTAATGAGTTCAAATGTAATATTTTAGACTAAAAAATACTTAAATAGTATTTAAAATTAAATAAAACGTTTAACTATGAACCTATTATTTTGAAGTTTTTCTAAAATTAAAAAAAGTTTCAGTCAGGCGTTTTTTTTTTTACTACTCAGGCTTCTGAATTGGAACAGTTCGATTTTTAACGTTAAAATCTGTAAATTGTTTAATTTTTTGCAAATTCAGAATTAGCTGGTAAAATAAATTATTGTTTAATTTTTAATACTTGAAACTACAGTTCAATTTTAAGATCACTAATTAATTTATATTTACAATTAATCAACACAAGACGTTTTTTATCAAAAAATTTCCAACAAATTTACTAGAACATTATCTGCCAATGGCAACCCTTTTACAACAATAGACTTACTTCACATTTTTTTATGGACCGAAATGTTGATTAAATTCTCGTGTACAAATATGTGAATATAACATTTTTGACACTTCCTTTTAGCGCAAAAATATCTTTTTTTTCGAATTTTCAAAGTTAAACATTGAAGGAAATAAAAAATTGAGTTTACAACAGATGAAAATAAAAGATAATTAAAAATTCAATTCAATATTTAAAAAGTGGAAAATTCAACTCTTGTAAATTTAAGAAAAAAAGCGAATTTTATATTAAAAACAAGTTTTAAAAATGTTATTTGCCTAATTTCACATGAGAATTTATTAAATAAGTATTTCAATGCATAAAAAATTTTGTTTTAAAAAAATCGATTCGTTCCTACACGGGAGATTAAAAAAACTCTTATCATCACCTTTTAAGACTTCAAAACTGCATTGTAAAATAGTTAATTACATTGAAAATGTACGCTTGAAAATAAAGATTCTAAATGTAAATTTTTTAAAGCAAAATATTTTAGATTTACGTGCTGTAAACGGAATGATTACACAATAGAAAAAAATTCCCGCTCATTTCCCTGTTTTCCGAATTAGTAGCTATCCTGAATATTTTAAGTATAAAGTTTTCCGACTTTCCAGTAATTAGAATTTTTTAAGGCCATGGCTATTTGTACCAAAATTTTGGTACAAACAGCTGGATTTTTTCGGTACAAGTAGCCAGCTTTTTTCGGTACGTGTAGACACTTCCAATTTTTAATTCGATTCATTTTACTAAATTCCAAAACTTTTCAGAATGGTACAACTTATCAGATGGGGAAATTGCTGCCGTCGTAGTTGGAGTTTTGTTTATAATACTCCTAATAATTACGATTGTTTTGCTAATTGCGTATTGTATTAAAACAAGAAGAAGTCGCGATTTGCCTTACACGCAAAGATATGGATCCAGGCCTCCTGCACCAAGACCAGAAAGAACTAGTTTTTAATTTTTTTTATATTAACCCTACATCTATGATAATTGTAAATATATAAATAATTCTTATGAATAATTTTGGATGTCCTCATAAATACTGCAAATTTATACAAATATACTATTATTGACCAGGGATTCAACGAAATTAAGTGGCACTTTCTTATATTTGACAATCATTTCTAACTATACTAACTATTAAAAATTACTAAAAAAATAATGCAGCTACGGAGGCACAACGTCAAAATTGTGTTTCTTAAGTTTTATGTCGAAAGAAACAAAAATGAACGTAATGGAAGTTTCGTTAAGTTTCTTTTCGTTCTTTTCTGTATAAAATATAATTGCCACATCATTTTGACATTATTTCTTTGTAGCCTCATTATCTTTTAATACTTTTTCAGACTGAACTTAGTTATTAGCCAAATTATTTTTAATTTAGCGAAATAATTGGAAAATATAAAAAAATGCTCCCTAATTTCGTTCGAAACCCTGTTATTACCCTTAGATAAGGAAAGTAAACTTTTTCTAATTTTATATTTATATTCAATATGTATCTATTTTAAATAATAATTATAATTTATTCAATAGAGAAAATTTTCTTATACATTCTAAAACACAGAGGATTATTTGATAATGTGTCTAAAAACGTTGATACAATAAACCCTAAAAAATTAAGGACCACTTTTAGAAAAAATTTAAGTTTTTTAAACTTTAAAGATCACTAAAACTGCAATACCGACCGTGCACATTCCGAAACTTTCCAGCTGTTTTGGTTTGCGTACGACGTGGAAGAAAGTACTTGAGCTCTCTTATCAACTATTATCGCTATTATCTGAATCTTCATTAACTCGTTTTCTGTAACGAACACATGTCTTTAAAATTGCACAACGAAACTCTTACACCTTTCACAAAAAAGTTGCAGGGCCCCACCCTAACCCATTTTCTCAAAATAAACTCACCATCGCTAAGTACAGCTGGTGTAGCAGGCGTAACTGGCATAAGCAATGCATTTTCCGCAAAATTTTCAAATGGAAATCCTTGCCCAGCTGCAGTAAGCAGAGGATTTTTCGGATTTTTCACTTTTGGGACCGTGTGACTCATGTTCAAAATTGATATTGACACCACATAAATCTTGACGCAGCCATTACTAATTTATAAAACGTTAAATTATATTCCGGCACGATTTCGAAATTCGAGTACAAATTATGAAATATGAATACGACAGACTTTCGGTTGCTTTCGGTGGCCTTTCGGTCTCACTCACGAGCTTCCACGTTGGCATATATGTGTACTTCAAAATTATCAAAACTACCTGCGGGACATGTGAAATCAACATTGACCACTGACGGACAAAAAATTTTCTGCCGCGAGGTGGCCGATTTTTTGAGGTTATGTGATTTTCTACTGTCGGTAAGAAGAGTTAACTAGTTTCTGAAAAGAACGTTCGCAGCGTTGTCGTCCGTCGGTGAGTCGGTTGCTTATAAACAAACAATTTTGAAATGAAGTTTTGAAGCAGTTTATATTTTAAAACCGTTTTAGACGGTTCAAAGGACAAAAAATGGGAGTTAAAGACTTATGGAATATTATTTCTCCATTGTCAGATAGAAGGCCGTTGTTTGAACTTCAAGGAAAAGCGATCGCTATCGATTTAAGTGGATGGATTGTTGATTCTCAATCTGTCACTGACAATGTTGCTCAACCGAAAATGTACCTTAGGTGAGTTTTTTTCTTCAGTAGTATTTCGTAGAAGTGTATATATCGCGTATTATTATTAACAGGATTTTTAATTACTACTGAAAGAATAGTTTAATATGATCTAAACCGGTAGTATTGTAACATAACCTCACTTTTAAAAACAATTTTGGCGTGAACCGGATCTTTGAGCTGATCTCCCAAAACTATGAACCTACACGCGAACTTTCAAATTTAAATTGTTCCAAATTATTTAATTCTAAATTAAAATCCTTTCTATGTAAATAATTGTACAATATAAAAGGCTAAAATTGGGATAAAGTCATAGTAAAAAAAAATCATGAATAATTTGGTTTTAATTTAAGTCATTCAAAATTGTATAATTTAAAAAAGAAAGCCTTTTAATACTTGACCGATTTTAAATTTAGAACAATCAAAATCACAGTCTAAGATTGAAGTATTAGAGACTTTTTTTTCGCATTCACTTAAGATTGTATAGTTTTAGTTTTAAATTTGTAGTAGTAAAAGTGTTTTTGAGGACATTGAAAGAAAGTGGTTAATTTAGGTGTCTTCTGCTCTGTAATTGTTCAATCATGAATGTTTTTCGTTCGGAAATTTATACGCCTTAAGACAAAGTATTTTAAACGGAAATGTTTAATTATATTTTCGAAAAATTTTCAAGTTTTTTGAAAAACCAAATTAAAACGCTTTAAAATGTGAAACCATTAGAGTTACATCAGTCGTCATATAATTTAATTCAGTTGAAATATTAATTTCTAAACTATCATAATTATATCCTTGATGACTGAAAATGACTGTTATTTGAAAAAATTTGGATTTATAATGTAAAAGTTCAACATATTGTCATTTCAAATTTACATCGTCCAAAATTGTACAATAAATTCTAAATTAGAATACTTTATGGCTAAATAATTGTAAAATATATAAGGTGAACATTGGAATAATGTCATGTTAATAAAAAATTACATATTTATGGTTAATTTAAATTATTCAAAATTGTAGAATTTAAAAAGAAAGCCTTTTAATTCTTGACCGACTATAAATTCAGAACACTTAAAATCACAGTTTAAGATTTAAACATTAAAGACTCTCTTATTTACACAATTTAATTTATATTCCAAATTTCAATTAAACGACTTAATAATTGGAAACAATTTTGAGTTTAAAGCATATAAAGAATAATTTCAATTAAACTTGATAAATTAAAGAATTTTAAATTAAAGGATCGTTAAAAATTCAGGAATTAATCATTAAATCAAATTTGAATCGCTCAATCTTGTACGTTTGCTGATCAGTTTTGAATCTTAAATTTAAAAAAAAAACTTAACTTCGGTTCAAATTTTTGGAATCATTAAATTAACGATTTGCGTGTTTGAAAATATCTAAATTAATGCTATAGAATTTGGATACTATAAATAGTTGATATTTTCACGAAAAAAATACGAACATTTTCAATCAAATGGGATTGTTTTTTAATAAAATTGTTGAGTTTTTAACAAAATAATTAAATTTTTAACTTAAGAGATAAATTTTTAACCAAGAAGATTAATTTTCTACAAAAAAAAATGAATTTTTATCAAAACACATGCATTTTCAAGCAAATAGTTAAATTTTTAACTAAAAAAGAAGAATTTTTAACTAAAAAGATGACTTTTCAACTAAGGTTAAATAATTTAATTTTTAGTAAAAAAAATTTCAACCATGGAAAAAAAAAATTTTAACCAACAAGATGAAATTTCTGCCCAAAAAGATGAAATTTCTACCCAAAAAGATGAAGTTTCAATAAAAGTATTGAACTTTCATTCCAGAAAGAGTTTTCAAACAATAAAGAAAAGAAAACGTTTGAATTTCCTACAAATCAGTTGACTTATTAACCCAAAAATTTGAATTCTCAACAAGAAAGTTAATTTTTAACAAAAATAGTTTAATTTTCAATCCAAAAAGACGAATTTTCAACAAAACAGTTGAGTTTTCAACCAAAAAGGATGAATGTTTAACATAATTATTGAATTTTTAACAACAGATTTTTAGTTTAATATAAATAAATATTATTATTATACCCTGAATGTCTAGTTTTCTGTATTGATTTAAGAATGAGCAATACAAATTTATTTTTTGTTCTGAAAATGTAAAAACTAAAAAAACATAAAAAATAAAAACCTTATACTACAATCAAAATTAAAATATAGTTCTGAAAGCATCAGCATTGCCACCATTAAACTTTCTAAATTTGTCCACTTCTTGTAGGTATAGTATTACGAAGTTGCTTCACGTTATCGCAGGTTTTAGTCACTTCGAACAAATTATTTTAAAAATAGAGTTTTTTTCGACTTGAAGGATTTGAAATTGAAAACTTTTAAAAGATTGAAAAATTATAAATTGAAGAGCTTTAAAATAGAATAATATTTTCCAGGAATCTCTTTTTCCGAACTGCGTTCCTGCTTATGCACGAAATATCTCCAGTTTTCGTACTGGAAGGAACAGCCCCCAGTTTGAAGCACAAAACGATAGCTAAAAGGAACGAAATTCGAAATGGTCCTCTAGAAAAGAAAACCAATAGAAAAGGAGGAAGGGGTCACTTAAATAGAATCCTAAAAGAATGCGAAGAAATGTTGAAGTACATGGGAATAACTTGCGTTCGTGGACACGGGGAAGCTGAAGCAATGTGCGCTTATTTAAATGCAGAAGGGGTAAATAAAAAATAGCTACAAATCATTTATAAAAACACTAACAAAATTCTGAATTACAAAATTCTTTATAATTAGAACTTTTTTTTATTTAGAAAATCAAGAATCTAATCTAAGAATCAAATTTGAGCAACACACACTTAAATTTTATCATTCAAATAAAAAAACTATACAAATTGAAAGAAAAAGCTTAAAGTTTTTTTTTCATTTGCGTAGTGAAATTTAACAATGTATTCTCCAAATATTATCGCTAGATTCTTGTTTTTCTTTATTTCTAAGAATTTCTTAGTTACATTTGAATGATGGACGCAGTGATGAGAAACAACTAGTTACTTTTGTAAATAATTAAAGAATGAGTAACTAGTTACATTTCTGTCGGTAGCAGTGAGTATAAAAAGCGATACTTTTTTGGTCAGTTTCGAAATGTAGTACACCCCTCACGAAAAAATATTATAGGAAATTCAGTATTGGCATACATTGATTTACCGATAATGAATTAATTCATGATAGGAAAATCATTGTAGAAATAAATAATGTTAAAATATTAAAAGAATTGATGCACAAAATGGAGAAGCTGCGAACAAAAGATTTATTTATTTAACGCAGGATTTTAAAATATTTAAAAGATTTCAAATAAATTAACGGATTTTAACAATTTCAATATTTTAAGGCTTTTGAAAGAATTTCAAGATATTTCAAAAATTTTTAAGAATTTCAAAGAATTTTGTAGGATTCTAATGATTTCAAGGAATTTCAAAGAATTTCATAAGATTTAAGGAAGTTAGTATTTCAAAGATTTTAGGTGATTTTACCAATTTCAAGGGATTTCAGTGGATTTCTGGAGAACTTTAGGGAATAAATTAAATTTTATTTGATGGGATTTTAAATAATTTTTTAGGATTTCCGAAGATTTGGAGGGATTTTTAGATAACTAAATTCAATAGAACAGAATTTCAAGGAATTTCTAGCATTTACCAATATTCCAAGAGATCTTAAGTTCTTTTAAGGAATTTCCCCAGATTTTAAGGTTTTTATTGAGTTACCAAGGTTTGCAGTAGATTTAAAAGATTTATAGGGATTTGACCATTTTTTTGTGGAAAGCTTTCATGAATAAGTTGAATTTAATTGATACTCAAGGTATTTCAAATTATTACCTATTTCTACTTATTTTAATAGATTTTTACGATTTCAAAAGATTTCAAGGAATCTTAAGATATTACAACTAATTTCCAGATAACATTAGGGAATGAATAAAATTTTATCCGAACGGTTTTTCTATGGATTTTAACAATTCCAAAATTTTAAAGGTATAAAAAAAATAAGAGATTTCAAAGAATTTCTTAGAATTTCCGAATATTTTAAGGGATTTCTAGATAACTTAATTCCATAGACAGGGTGTACAGTGACCTTGAAAGCCGTGAAAACCTGGAATTCTCTTTGAATTTTTTTTTAAACCTTGAAAACCTGAAAAACTCCTTGAATTTTTCACGAGAACCTTGAATTTGAATTTTTTTTTTTTTGCTTTTAAAACACTAATTTCAGTGAAATGCGAAGAGTTATTTAAATGTTTTAGTCTATTATGAAAGAATCATCTTGTTTAGAAAAAATTTTGCTACTGAAAAGATTTTTATTTATCAAGATATAATTTATCTTTTTTTTTATTGCATAATAAATAAAGAGATTTTAAGGCACTTTTTGTAGACTGTACCAATTATTTTATAGATTGCAAAGTACAGACTTTCATATTATGGATAATTTTGTAAGTTTTCAACTTCTTCTTCGCTAATATAGAATATTGAAGTATAAATTTCGTTGTGGTATTCAACTTACAATTTATAAAAATTATTAGTTGAAAATTTCAATGGTAATTCAGTTTTAGAATTAGAATGAGTTATGGCCATACAACGGATTTTTCGAGGGGTTGACTACTCGGTTTTCGTGTATTCACCTGTTTTCAAAAGATCACAAAACATTTCTAAATGTTTCACAAACATTTTTAAACTTCATAGATTTAAAGAATTTCAAAGATTTGAAAAAGGGTACAGTACACGAGATTTCAAAGATTTAAAAAAAATTTCAAAGATTTGAAACGATTTCAAAAGGTTTTAAAACATTTTAGAAAATTAAAAAGTTTTCACACAAATTTCCCAAAGATTTCGAACATTTTATCAAGATTTCAAGAATTTCAACGATTTGCAAAAGACGTGTAGATTAGATTTCAAACAGATTTCAAGGATTTTAAAGATTTTAAAAAGGGTATATTAAATCATATTTCTAAGATTTCAAAACATTTCAAAGATTTTAAACGATTTCAACATTTTTTAAAGAGATATCAAAAGATTTCACAAAAGTTTCAAAGATTTCATAAAAAATTCATAAAGATTTCAAAAGAATACAAGAATTTCAAAGATTTCAACAAGGGTACAGTACACTATATTTCAAAGATTTTATGCTATTTAAATTTTTTTTAGAAAATTTCATAAGATATCACAAAGATTTTAAATATTCCAGTGATTTCAATCGAATGTAAAAGATTTCAGAAAGACTTCACAAATATTTCAAATATTCCAATGATTTCGAACGAATACAAAAGATTTGCCAAAGATTTTACAAATATTTCAAATTATTGATAAGTGTTTCAAAGAATTCATAAAGATTTCAAAAGATTTCAAGAAGGGTACAGTACACCAGTTGTAAAGATTTTAAAATATTTAAAATATTTTTAATGATTTCAATAGGTTTTAATACATTTGATAAGTTTTAAAAAGATTTTAATGATTTCAAACGAACAGAAGAGATTTCCCAAACAAAAATTAAAGAAATATTTTTTTAAATTTCACAAAGTTTTCACGATATTAAATTTTTCAGAAGATTTTAAAAGATTTAACAAAGATTTCAAATATTTCAGTGATTTCAAACGAATACAATAGGCTTCAGAAATATTTCTCAAATATTTCAAAGAATTCATAAAGATTTCAAAAGATGTCAAGAATTTCAATGATTCCAAACGATTTTAAAAGGTTTCAGCCAAATTTAAAAGATTTCAAAAGATTTTAATAATCTCAAATAAATAAAAAAGATTGCACAAATATTTCAAAGATTTCATAAAGATTTAATAAAGAAAATTCATATATTTGGGTTGAAAATTCCACTGTTTTTCTGAAAAATTTTAATTTTATTTTGAAAATTCAACTATTTGGTTGCAAACTTAATTACTTTTTTGAAAATTGAAGTCTTTGGTTTAAAATTTAATTACTTTGTTCAAAAATCATACTTTTAAAAAAGATGTAGAAAGATTTACAAAATTGTCAAAGATGAATGTGGAAGACTTCAAAGAATTTTTTTTAATTTGTCAGGATTTAAAAAAAAATGTAGAAAAAATTTGAATCGTATTAAAAAATGTTTAGAAGTTCTGAAAAAAATTTGAAAAATAATTTAAAATGTGAAAAAATGTAAAACATTATGTAGATTTTTCCAGATTTTGAAATAAAATTTTGAAGCATTTTAAGGATTTTTAAACTATTTAAAATAAAAATAATTTAACTTTTAATTTAACAAGTGTTCAGTTTATAAAAAATGTAACTGTTAAATTTTTAATGTTTTTAGCTTAAAACTGATTAAAATGATATAATTTTGAAAATTTTTAAATTTAATGATTGATTCTTTAATTTAAAGCATTGAATAAATGTTAGTAGCTTCCATTTTACACGTGTAAATTATTGCGCATTTGAATATAAAATTTTTTAATTAAAAATCTTTTAAACTTTCATTTGAAAATTTGAAAACGCAGGAGTTCCACTTTGAGTGCCTGAATTTGCAGCTCAGTTTTTAGTACTTAAAAGTAGAAAAATTTGTAGCTTTAGAGTTCGAATTTTACAAATTCATTGACCGTGAAAAATGTTCGCGAACCGGGGAAAACCGGGAAATGACCGGGAATTTTTTTCTTTGATGAAAACGGCCACCCTGAAGACGACTTATGTTCGCAACAAATTAAGAATTTGTTTATTTGTGATTCGTCTTTATTTAGAAATTGTTGGCCAATTAAAAATGAAGTGGCTCATTTTTTACATGCATATCAAACGGTTATTTCATTATTTGATGTAAAAAAAGGAGACCTTGAAAAACTTGATTTCTTAACCTTGAACACCTGGAAAATACTTAAATTCTGTTCCTAAGAATCGCTGGACCCTCTGATACAGTGAAATTTCAAGAAATTTTTAGCAGTTACAAGTATTTCAAAGGAATCTTGAGGTGTTTTAAGGAATGTTACAAGATTGAAAGGATTCTATTGAATCTTCATGGATTTCAGTAGATTTAAAAGATTTCTACGAATTTGAATGAATTTTTTTTGTAGGAAACTTTAATAAATAAGTTTAATTTAATTGATATTTAAGGGATTACAAATTATTTCTACTTATTTCAATATATTTTTACGATTACAAAATATTTCAAGGGATTTTAAGCTATTGAAACTAATTTCTAGAGAACTTTAGGGAATAAATTAAATTTTATCCGAATGGTTTTTCTGTAGATTTCAATCATTTGAAGGGGTATAAAGGAATAAAAAAAATTGTAAAGGTTTTGAAAGATTTTGAAAGATTCTAAGTTAATTTAAAAGATTCTAAAGAATCTTAAGAGATTTAAAAAATGCTAAGGAACGCCAAAAAATTTGGTAAGATTTACAAAATTCCAAACAGTTTTACCAGTTTTAAGGGTCGGATTTATTGTACCTCTAATTATTTATTTCAATATGTTTTCGTTATTTCAAAGGTTTTAGATTATTTTATAAATTTTAAGGGATTTCAAAGGATTTCTAGGGAACTTTAGGAAATGAGTCTAATTAATTTTATTTTCAAGGAATTTTAAATGATTTCTACAGTTTTTTAACTATTTCAAAGATTTCAAGTAATTTCTACGGATTTCAATAATTTCAAGGGATCTGAAGGAATTACAAAAGTTTCAAAGGATTTTGAAGATTTTAAGTTGTTTAAAAATATTCCAAAGAATCTCAAGAGATTAAAAAAATGGTGAGGGATGCCAAAGAATATGGTAAAATGTCCAGAATTTGAAGGAATGTCACCAGTTTTAAGGGAGGGATTTATTGGACCTCCAAATATTTCAAAGATTTAGGGGATTTTACAAATTTCAAGGGATTTCATAGGATTTATATTTCAAAAATTTCAAGGCATGTCTACGGATTTTAACAGATTTCAAAAAATTCCAAAGAATTTTCATGTATTTCAATGAAGTTTTAAGCGATTTTAATGATATGAAGGGGATTAACAAATTTTTGCTGTGTTGAATTTATTTTTGCAGAATTGCTATTTTGGTGTAATTCCATATAAGATTATGAGTGGTCTAAAATAAATCGTTTCTTTGTAGTTTGTTTACTTTTTGCATTGATTTCTTAAATATTTACTCAGGATTTTTAAACATTATGATTATATGATTATTATTATAAGCGTAATTTATTTTCTTTAGTATTATGTATGTATTCTAAAACACAATAGTAACTAAAATAGTAGCAATGGTTACTTTTTTCGTGACGCAACGGTATCGATAACTAGTTACATTTAAAAAGTAACTTAACCGTTGCCGGTTGGTCGTTTAGGAGGAGTTTAAATTTTGATTTATTCTAAGTTTCATTTCTTAAATTCAAAAATTCTAAACATTCCAGCTCGTTGAAGGATGTATCAGTCAAGATAGCGACTGTTTTCTGTACGGAGCGAAAGTTGTGTACCGCAATTTTTGCACGAGTACGCAAGGAAATCGCGGAACCTCTAGTGGATGTATCGATGAATATACCATCGAAAAAATCGAAAGAGTTTTTGGATTAGGAAGAAATAAAATGGTAACACTTGCTTTGCTTTGTGGTTGTGATTACGATGAGGGATTGAATGGTGTTGGCAAGGAAGCAGCTCTGAAGTTGTTCAAAGTCGTCAACGAGGATGAAATATTAGAAAGGTAAAATAAAATTGTAATATTAGAAAGATTAGAAATATTATACATCCTAAATTATTGATGGATAAACTATCATATTGAACAAATAATACTACTAATTTAAATTTATAGAATTAAAAGCTGGCGGACTGATTCTCGATTCGAGAGGATGGAAGCTGAATTATCAAATCCTAATATCTGCACGACTTGTGGCCACCAGGG
>JAUELO010000075.1:1089382-1102694 GCA_032357855.1 Amphibolips quercusostensackenii | reverse complement strand
CTAACTCATAATTTATCCGGCATTGTAAGATACTAAAGCAACCATTTTTAATTAACATTATTAACTTATACTTTTGAATCACGTGTAAATCTGCTTTCTAAGCAAACGACCTTTGTTACGTAAGATACTTTCCACGTATTAACGCCTGAGAATCATGGATTTCAAAAACTCTTGGTTTTTGTTTTAATATACGTTTTATTTTAAAAAGTATGCGATGAAATTTATTGTAATTTTACTCGGCCGCGAAGATCCTTTTAAATTAGGGAGGTCCAAAAAAAGGTCCTTTTTGAATGCCACTTTTGTAAAGTGTTTCTTTTGGTGTCAAAATGAATCCTGTTTTTTGGAATAATTAAACAAAAAATATTTGTAGGTACCCTAGGTCAGTATTTGGTACCCTTAATCAGTTTTTTGTACCTTTAGTCAGTTAATGGATCTCTGAGTATAAATAGAAGTAAAAAAACACAAGCAGCGATTATTTAAATAAAAGAAACATTTTACTTACCAAAAATAAGGCTTGGGTGACCACTAAATTTATATTTGTTTAAATTCTGCCCCTGATTTATGAAAGAATCTAACAAAACATATTTATGGGTACCCTAAGTCAGTATTTGGTACCCTAAGTCAGTTTTTGGTACCCTAAGTCAGTTTATGGATCTCTGTATATAAATAGAAGTAAAAATACACAAGCAGCGATAATCTTAATTAAATAAACGTTTTACTTGCAAAAACAGGCTTGGGGACCCATAAATATATAATTGTTTAAATTCTACCAAAAATGAGGGGTTATTTTGACACCGAAAGGAACACTTTGCAGGGATGCCATTTGAGAGAAAATAAAGCCTCTTTTAGGACCAACCAGTTATGAATATTGCGCTATTTTTAGTGCGATTGAGTGTACAAACAAGTGCCAATTTTTTACAAACCGATACTCAAGAGATATTAGTCCAGTGTTTGTCAGGGTGCGTGATAAATATGTGTATAAACTGTAGAATAGTGAGTCTTATTATTTGCTAAATAAATATCTTAATGAGATGACCTTTTATCTAATCATTAAAAAAAATGTTATTCATCCGGCAGATATTCTTTGCAGTTTCTTGTCGTCTTAATTTGTCTTAATTTACTTCAAAATTATTTATTGCAATTAAAAAGTGATTGAGTTTTAATTTCACTTAGTTTTTCTTTCTTATACAAAATTCCACGAAAACTAATTTAAAAAAATCAAATTATATATTTTTTCAATATTAAATGTAATTAAAAGTACATTGTTTCAAAAACTGTTTCGGTGAAGATTTTAGTTTTATCGTAAAAAAGGTATAATCTGTAAAAAAAAATTTAAAAAGTTAAAGTTTTAGAGGTTTGAGTTAAATAAGAACTATGGATGTTATAGAGATTATTTTATTTAAATATATTTTTCATCCTAGGTCGAAAAAGAATAAATTATTGTACGCAAAAACGGTAAATTCTTGTATATACTACAATAAAATATAAAAATATAAAAAAGTACAAAACTCGTCTGAATAATAGATGAAAATTCAAGTTTCCCGTCATTTTGATTGTAATGTATTGTATTTTGTCTTGTGAAAATGCTTTCAGTTCTTCGTATTTTTTTTGTAAAAAAAATTCTACCAAGTTTTTCCTTTTTTTCAACACTGAATAATTAAATTTGTTTTTTTTTTTAATATTAATTTTGGTGAAATTTTGTATTAAAAACAAAAAATGTAGAAAATTCGTTCACATAATAAACAAAAATTGTAAATTTGTTTATATTTTCTTATAAAATATTAAAACTAGAATAAAATACAATATATAAGAAAAGGACGAAATTCATGCAAATAGTGGACAAAAGAATTTTCAATAAATTGTTTAAGTGATTTAGAATAACAACTTTTGAATACATTCCTCACGGTTGAGAAAGAGCAAGACAGAAAGATAACTGGAAGAAAAATGCTCGAAAAACAAATCGGAACAAGGTATTAGATTTTGTTAAAAAATAAAATTACTTTCTATATCTTATATTCTTATTTAGAAGAAAAATCGATAAAATCATTTAAGTAAAATTTATTTAGTGCAATATATTAATGATTTCTTGTATATATTTTTTTAGATTAAGGTGTAGAATTATAAGTAGAAAACAATATTCAGTTTAATCTAGCTCAAACCCTCTATTGTTGTAAAAAAAATGGTGACGAAAATTAATTCTAACTACTGTACAAATTTGTATGGCCATTATTGTTAATGTAACAAATAATCACATTATTTAAACGAATTGATGTTGAAAAATACAATTTTCCAACTTTTCTAGATGGCCGTGCCTACCCAGCTAAAAGCAGCCTCTGCGAGTTATGTGCTCGCGGCATTGCTCGAGAGAATAAAACACTGTTAGGTTATTAAGGCTTTGTTCAATTCAAGTGAAACTTTACAGAAAACTGCTACGAATTCTAATGAACATTTCATCCGCTGGAAGTTTTTTATAGCTTAAACTTACGTCAATAGACTTTGCGGTTGAAAATATTCGAATCATTTTCGTGTACTTACCTAGAAAAACATTTTTATTAATTTTTTATAACAACACAAATAAATTTTAACCACTCTACCGCTTAGTGTATACTTTAAAATATAATTCCTCCAAATTTGAAGTTATATTTTTTAATATTCTGTGAATTAGAGCGAGTTGAAGTGAAAAAGACGGAATTTCTTTAGTTTTCAAAATTCGTGTTTATTGAAATTATTTTTTCAACGAAAGAGTTACAACTTTTTTAAATAGGAAAAAAAGATGCGCATTGAAATTTTGAATAAAAATATGTATTAAAAAAATTAAAATTTTTAAATGTTTTTAAAAATGCTGAGAGGCCCTCCCACCACCAGCGCCCTTCTACGATCCGGCGGTTTAGTTGATCACGTTGACAGTTTAGACCAAGTCAAAATGAAAAATTACCATAAATTACCTGAAATTTTCAAAAAATGTTGAAATTATCGTATGAACCAAGAGGAGGGGACTTTTAAGGACTCCAGTATTTTTGCAGTACGAGTCGTAGGCGAGCGAGCACGAGCCAAAGGAAAGTGCGAAAGTGCGAGCCTAAGGTGATTAAGTCGAAAAAGTCCCCTTGGTGCATAATACACACTATTTCCTCTGAAATCATCTTGATAATATAAAGATGAAGTTGAAAATAATAAAATTCTTCATTGATAGTATGTAAAATAATGACGATTTTGATTTCCTGCTCATTTATGAGATCCATTGTTGTACTCGAAAGATCAAACAGGCAGCCAAGTATGTGATATGCAACAAACAATCGGTATGCAGACAACCGCAGGATTTCTTCTGTCTTTTATTATTCGATTTAAGCCCACTTTAATGGGGAATTGCGAAGGCGTGCTAACTGTCAACTACGCTGCCCCCATACACATCAGTGACACTGGTCCAGCCTCGGTGTGGATAAACCGCGGATAAAGTGCTCAGTAAGTTCGGTACGATTAAAGACAGTAGTAGGCTCATTGGGAAAGTTCCTTTCAGTCGAGTCAATCATCGGTCATTTATTTATCGGTTATTTTATCACGGCTTATAATATTCTTGACTTGATAAGTCTTCACTTATTCCTTCAAGTGTCGTGAGTGCTCATTATCCACATTGACTTCATCCCACTTCTTACTTTTCCACCCTGAACATGCACTGGCGTATTTTCACAGTTTTCGTAAGTTAAACAAACATTTCATTCACTTTTTAACTTCCGTTGAGAATACCTAGTCGAATTTAAAATTGATTTTTATCAATCATTTTTATATAAAATTTTACGAAGTGTCTCGTCGTCCCGAAATTCGGGATGACTAGTCCAATATTTTTCATACGCTTGGCTAGTCGTCCCGAAAATTCGGGACGTCTAGCTCATACCCTTTTCCAAGTCCCCCAATTTTTTGGGACGACTAGACCCAGCCAAAATTTTATTGTACATTAAGAAGAACTTAAAGAATATTATAGTGCAAAAGAAAGCATTATAAATATAACATCTCGAGAAACCAAAATTTACTTCTGTTTATACACAGACTGAATTCATTTCATATCAGGCAGGTTCTACACTTTAAGTCGCAGAATTTTTCGGCGACGACATATGTTGTTTTTAGTGGAAATTAGGTGATACGTAGGGCAAAGGAACCAAATGTAGATTCGGCTTTAGAAACAATGTGCTTAAAATTAGAGTTATGATCAAAAATTAATTTTTGTTGTACGAAATGTTAGATCGATCCTTTGGTATGCAAACTACAATTTTCGAATTTCAGAAAACCTTTTTATCAATCTGAAAACATTTCTTGTCACGGTATGATTTTGATCTACATTTGGACCCGAGGTCCAAATGCGAATTAGTCTTAGAAAAAGTTAAAACCTAGTGTATCATAAAAAAGTGGATGTTCGAAAATAAATTTGATCATTTAAAGCAATAACATTTTTTTGACTAATTATATTATTGGTGACCCGGTATTGGTCCCGGGCGCTAATGTGGATCACTGCGTGTTTCGTGCTGAAAACTCACGAGAAAGATGAGCTGGTGCAATTTAAATGTGAATATAATGATACTAACAAATAATAAAATATTTATTAATCAATTGTAAATAAAAAATAATACTATGCAAAATGTTTGTGATGAAATTAACTTGTAAGAATCTTATATTTTCATATTTTTCATAAATCGTTATTACCATATATAATTTTTTTTAGTCTGATTAGTAAACAATTTTAGATAATCGGTTTTTCCTACTGCCAATTAAAGCAAGTACTGTAATTAGTGTCTGTTATTAAATCTTCAAGTCTTTGCTATCGTCTTGAATCGTCTCCTGTTAGCTCTTCTCAAATGGGTTTAGCTACAATAAAACAAATTTTTTATCAAAAGTTGTTTTGTCTTCAAACTTTACTCATATTTACTTTTTGTAGTGAATATTTGTCCAGAAAACTATTATTTCTACTTATTTTATTACAAAACTGAAAATTTCAATCTGTGAAAACTTATTTATTACTAATTTTTATCACAAGTTACAAAATGTTGAGAAAATATTCTCCAGATTAGAAAAACTAATGGCAATAGAACTTTCTAAAAAAATATCTTTTTAATTATGTAAGGAAAAATAAAGAGGAAATATGATTCTAGAAACAATATAAATATTGTACGCAGTTTGAGATTAGGACGAAAAACACTACTTTTCACAACTCCCACATTTCGCAACTAACATGAGTTCATAAAAACCTTATTAATTTACTAAAATACTAATTGCAAGTCTCATATTCGAAAACAAGTAGTCACTAAAACATTAAAGGATTTGTCACTCGCCGTAATAACACCTAACTTAGCCGTTATGAGAAAAGTCAGCGTTCACAAACTTTATGAAAATAATATTTATTTTCTTTTGTATAGTAGTGCTACGACTTGTGATCCGCATTTCGACCCTTGATCCGGATTAGGTTCTTTCGACCTATTTTATTCATTTTCAAAAAAAAAATACTTGCAGGAAGATATGCATATTTGAGTGTCATGCATTGTTAAAAAAAACATACTTTTTCTTGAAACCTCCATAACTTTTGACCTCATTAAAATATTTCAATTTCTTTCCGGATTATGAGAGCGTTTAAAATTAACAAAATAATCGTGGTTTTTCTGAGAATATTTGAAGTTGATTTTCTTTAAAACCCCAGACTTATATTTTTTGTGATATCATGCATAATTTATGAAAAAAATTATATTTTTGGGGCAAAAAATTCTGCTGGCTTCAAAAGTAGTTTGGCCAGCATAAAACTGATAGGATTCCTTTACTATATTAGCAGGAACTTTTTTAAAATATTTAAAAGGATAAAAATACTGGAATTTCCGGAAAATAGTTTTTCGTGTTTTCTAAATTCGAAGAAAAAAATAAAAAAAGTTTTCTGAAAACCATTTTTCAATTTTTTGTCAGATTTAGAAATAAGACGATAAACGCTATCAGAAATCGGAAAAAATTTAAAATACCTCATTTAGGTCAAAAGTTATAGGGTTTAAAGAAAAGGTATATTTTTTTGAATAAAGAACAACATTGAAGTACGTTTCACTTTAAAGAATATTTTTTGCAAATCGGAAAAATACGTATGACCCAATTTCCTAGATACAAAAACAACATATTTCGTCCGCGAGAGATCCTGCAAATGCTAGTGCAGAACCTAACTGATATTTTTAATAAATTGTGAAATGACTTTTATTTTAGTTTACATATTTTAAATTGCTTTTCTTTCAGAACTGGTTAATTAAGCAATATGAACATAATTAGAGCTCATGGAACTTTCCCAGTTTCATGTCCTGTCATGGGACTGATTACACAAAAAAACAATTGATACTGAATTAAGAAAATATCCTTACGAATACGGTCGATACAATATTTTTTTAATCTAAAAAAATATTTCTTCTCTCGAAAAAATGTACTAGATTAAAGAAACTTGATTTCCTGATTCAATGCTAATTTTTCCCGTGTTATTACAAATGTACTCTCAAATATAAACAACCTATTTTACCTCTATAAATAATTGTATTAAATTCTTAACTATTTGGAAATTATATTTTTGTTGTTGTGTTAAAATACATGCAAATTTTATGAAATTTGTTGATTTATTTTTGTAAATGAACGTAAAATTTTAATAACAGTTTCGCAACAGTGAAAGGATAATTTCCTCTTAAGTGGTTAAAGAAACAGTGAAAGCATAATTTCCTTAATGGTTAAAAAAAAAGATTTGACAAAGTTACGAAAGTTATTGAAACATAAGGATCAGTCTCGTTTATTTCTTCCGATCAGCTTTGACTCACGTGTGAACTTTTGTCGAAAAGAAAGTGAAGCGGTGAAAGCACGCGAGGAATTTATGGGACCTTGGCATTTTTTAATGTGAAGAACGGCATGAGAAAATCGCTTTTCGTTGTTCTCGATTCACAAACATCAAAATCTACGCGAAGAATCTCGATCGTTTCACGATCGGCGAAGGTCTTGATGTTACTTACTCACTGCCACCAATGTCATGCCTTTTTAGCGTAATAGTATACCCATTTTACCACGGACGCAAACAAAAAAGGAACGTAATAATTAAATAAAGTACCCCTATTTAAATTTTGCAATTATTTTTAAAGAGCTCTCCTGATTAGTAAAATATTTCATTACTCATTTGTCTGATCAAGTATGCAATAAATCATTTAAAGCATTGTTAAAAAAAAAGATGAAATCCTTATTGTTTAAACTCAAATTAGCATTCTCATACAATTATAATTGAGATTTTTGGGATATACTTCGTAAAAGAATAGTGCAAAAGTGAAAAATAAAAAAACAGCACTGAAAAACAAATTCTTGAATTCCCAATATGACGTTGATTAGGGCTTCTCATTTTATCGCTGGAGTTAAGTAGCGCTTGGCTCAATTGTATTTGGATGGGTGCCGTTGTACTAGATAACAAAAAATTATTTTCAATAACAAATAAACGACATAATACAGTTTTACTAAATAGACATTCAAGCATGTGCCTATTTCATTATCCTGATCTATTTTGAACTACAAGGGCTATTATGAGTTTCAGGTTTTACTCCGTACCAATTTTTTTTCCTCTGAGGAATTCCACTGTATACCATACGAATATTGTCTATGAGATGTGCGAAAGTTAAAAATTCCACAAAGTTATAGAGAATTAGGCGATCAGAGACAACCTGGAAATCACATAAAAGTCAGTGAATTTCGATAAAGGGAACTGATTGGGTAGGCCGAAACCCCCGAATGTTTCAAAACTCAAAATGGCGTGGCGCGGAAGAGTTGCCTTTGGGGAAGCCAAATTGAGAAAAAAAGTTAGAAATCTGTTAAAATTTTACCCTCGCGCATCGCGATCAAAGTTTCATTTTTTACCAATTTTCTGTGAACCAAAAAATTATGGTGAATTCTTTTCAAGTAGAGTTTTCGTTATTGAAAAATATTATATAATTTTATTTTTTTTAAATGCGTAAAAATTATAATTTTTTGATAATGTGCAAAAATCACTATTTTTGGGATTTGCTTAATTGTAAATTTGAAAAAAATTGAAAATGTCGGGCTTCAAATTTCTTCAAGTTAATCCGAAAAAACAAGCAACTATTTATATATCACAAAAGAAAAACATTGTTTAAAATCAGTAGGATTGCATTTTTTAAGAGATTCTTAACCCTTGCAGATCATGGAGCAATAACATAATAACATAATAACATAATAACAAAATAGTGACATCTTGGATTCCAGTTAAAGAAATCCCAGGCACTACCCTTTTAAATTAAAAAAAGTGAAATTAATCAAATCCAAATAACATACATTTTGCATTTTCAAAAAACTTTAATTAAACATTTGTTTTATTTCTAATTTCATATTATTTTTTACGAACAAATACTCTACTTACGAAAAATGCGCTATAATTTTTTGACCCATATAAAATTGGTCAAAAATTGAAACTTGGACCGCGATGCACAAGGGTCAAATATTAACCCATTACAAAATTGTTTTTCTATAGATTGATTCCTTAAAGGAAGCTTTTCCACGATACGCCATTTCTTGTTACGAAAATTGGGAGTTAAAAGCCCACTCTAATATAAATAACCGTCCAGAATAATAACTTATAAAATCGTATATTTTTATACAAAATTTTAATAGATTGGATTCCTGTTCTATAAATATTTTCATTCTATTTATGTTTAGCATCTTTATTTCAAATGAAAAATTGGTCAAGGAAAAATTAAGGGAAAGTCAGGAAATTTTATAAATGAAATTTTGCGACCATTCCGACTGTTGTACACTTTAAAAAATAAAATAGTCGTTTTCAAAAGTTAAAATTTAAAATTATACAGTTTCATTTTTTAATACGTTCAATCACAATTTTCAAATCAATATTGTGCATTTTTAAGTTTTTCATTGATAAATGTGTTATTTTATGTGCTTAAATTAGGAATTGTTCGAATTATATTAAGTTTTTTAACATTACAAATTATTTAGTTTCACAGCCTTTGAGTATACATTTGTCTGGTGAAAAGTTTTAAATTCTGAAAGCGTCAATTTAGTATTCGTTCATCTTAAAGTCTATAATTTAGTCTTCTTTAATATCTTGAATTTTATATCTAAAATCTAAAGTTCGTCAATTTCGAAACCACAAAACTAGAATTGAACTTTTTTTTTAAGGTGGTTACATTACAGATTGTTCAATTTGTAAGACTTGTTGGTAATTTAGTAGTTGCTAAATTAAAAAAATGTTAAACCCTTAGATACAAAAGTTTTTTCATCTTAAACATTACTAATTACAAATTATTTTATATTTTGATAAAAAAAAATGCAGTCAAATTTGAGGTAAGCAAGAATATTTTCTTTCGGAAAAAGGCGAATTATTTTTTAAGAAACAGGGTATTTCTTCAATGGTTAAAAACTTTTAATATGATATGGGTGTGCCTTGATATGATATGCGTGCTTTTTGTCAAAGTCTTTTCTTTTACAGATTCTCCATATATTACATAGTCATTTTCATGTCATTTCAAATCTTTTTGGAATATATTATGATATATAGATATATAATTAAAGAATGCTCATGTGTGAATTAAACTATTTTTTATTTTTACAATTTCTTAAATTATTTTAATATGTATTTTTATCAGTAGAGATAGAAGGAAATAATTCCAAAAACAAATATTGGAAAAACCTGCTGCCCTTCTTTTTTTTATTTCCTTAGGGTTTTTAATATTTTGCCCTACGTGTTTTCATCATTTGAAAGCTCTCAAATTTTCAAAACTTTTTTTAATGTCACCCAAAAAAAGGATACAATGAAAAGACCCCAGCAAACCGAATATTTTCCCAATTTGCTGCACTTGCATTTTTTATTGCCTAGACTTATCAAATTGTCTAGTCTACACTTATTTAGGAGGTTTTAACATGTTTTATTGAAAGCAGTGGGTTTTTAAAAATCTGCCAAGATTTGAAGAACCTCCAAATTTATTATACAGGACCCCATCGTTAAAAATTTTATCTTATACTCTTCTTATGCATGGGAGTCAATTCGTTTAAATATTTTTATCAATAGCTTTTTAAAATTATTTAAAATAAACAAAAATATATTTGGTGCAACTATTGTTTAGGCAATATACGTAAACGAGTTCGCATGATTTGATGCTACCGTCCTTACAATATTATTTCAGGTTCGTCATAGTATTCTATTTCTCATAGCGTATCATTTTTTAAATTAAATCATACGTTTCTAGTAAAAATCAACTTTTTATTGTGAAAAGCAGAAAACGAAAATTTTTCTATTTTCGCTTGGCAATCCAGTACGGAAATCTCTACGTCAGTAAAGATAGCAAAGCTGCAATTGCTTTGAATATAAAGAATTTCAAAATTAGTATCCGGTATTAATTTAAATGGTACACGGCAGAACAACCTAAACGCAAACAAAATTTCCGGATAGCAGAACAAAGTTATCGAAAATTGAATGTTGTATTCAATAAAAATGAGAAAGTACTTTCGATACTTTATGGGACTCTATAAAGCTATAAAAAAAAATTTAGAAAAAGGTAATCATCTCCTTACCATTCATGTTGACGTTTCTGAATGTCAATGTATTGTTTGAAGACTTTATTCTTTAGATGAAAAGAAATGATCCCAGAGAAAAGAAAAATTGTCTGCGTTTCAAAATGTGGTAACATTTAATTTGCGTGTAACAATTATCTATAACAATAAAATTAGTATTGTATAGTTATCGGTCGACATTTCTTATACTTTTTACATAAATTAACTACGCGCGTCTCTCAACTGTGGATGTTGCGAATTCAAATTTCATTTTTTTTAAATATATATAAGATATTTTAAAGTCAAAAAATTTTGTATTGGGTCTTGCATGAAATAAATCAAATATATTAATTTTTTTGTATATTTCCTAAAGATCAAAATCTCAGTAAGAGGAAACAGTAGTGATTTTTTATTTTAAAACTTTCAGAAATACTATCGGCCAATTAATTTGTCTTGAATTAAGGAGTCTTTATTCTTGCACAAACTATGAGTTATGTTAATGCACAAATTTTGTATGTAAAAAACAAATTTTAAAATACTATTAATGACTATAACTTAATGATTAGTTAAAATTTTTTATTTTCAACTATAGAATTAATTCATTATTCGGGTTTAGCTTCGTCATCAGAATGGATATCTTTACTAGCGTCTTGCGTTTTTGATTCTTGAAAAATAAATGGAGACTTTTAGAAAAAAAGGAGAAGAATGGGGTAGAATTCTGGATTTTAGAAAATTAATCAATTTTAAGGGGGATAGATGGAATAAAAGATAAAAGTGAATGGGTAATAAATATTCAACTTTTCCTAACGAATAAAATACGTGATGTGCTAATTTTTTTCGCATCCCTCAGCATGTAAAACTGTATCAAGCCACGTCGTCGTAAAAGTGAAAGCAATTTGGAGTAAGGCGTTGTAAATGAAAGAGAAAATATATGTGTTTCAGCGACAGAATCTCGTACGCATATATACAATTGCATGCACATGCAAAGGACTCAAGTACATATGTGTAGGTGTATTTAAAATCAGGTTTTCAATTGGCTTTGCCTTTGTTTCTCTGGAAAATATAAAGCCTGCTTATTTTGTGTCCGTATTCCAAAGAATCGGGTACACTCTCACGCGCCTTGCAAATCAAGAGAAATAATCATGCCCGGAGATCTTGAAGCATCGTCTCTTCTGTTTTTCTCAGTTCGCCTATAGAGTTTCCTTTCTGGCTTATCTAAGTTCATTAAAAAAAACGTATGTCTTGTGATAGTACGTTTTGTAACTACAAAAGTACTACGACGGACCTTCAGATGTCCTCGAGACGTTTTATAAACTGTGAGAAATCTGGAATGTAGATCTGAGATGCAGTATGCAACATAAGCTGGATTTCAATGCAGAATTACCAATTTAGAAGTCTTATCAATCTAATGATTCTGTTTTGAAAAATTATCATTTTTAGGCTTTGTGTCACTTTTTAATGCAATTTCTGCTGATTTTATAAAGAATTAAGTGCAAATTGTTTACTGTTCCGTCATTATGAAAATAGGGTCGATAGCGGTAAGTGTGATATGAAATTACAAAGTTTTACCTTGATTAATGATATTTCAAATATTTCAGAAGATTCGTGTTTCCAATTTTTCCAAAACACCTCCTAGTAATCTTCCCTCTCTCATTTTTCTCATATGAACTCCTTGATCCCCTACACCGAGTGAGTCACGCTTACACCGAAAGGGATTAAACTTAAAGGTATAATAATAGACCGTGGCTACGGGTACCGAAATTTCGGTACAAATAGCCAGATTGTTTCAGTACAAATAGATCTGTGAAAGGGGCTGTTTCTACCGAAATTTCGGTACATATAACCAAATTTTTTTGGTACGTGTAGACATTTCCATAATAATAATAATATTTTAACTTCCTACTTTTAATCTTCCCCTTCATTAACTAACAAAAACTTGTCTGAAGAAATATTTTTTATTTTGTTTGGTAGTGTCTCAATGATTTCAGATTTTCCGTGATGAAATTAAACTAAAAAATGTGAATTTGCAATTAAAATTCAGTGATATTGAAAAACTAACCTATTTTAAATTGTATGATTTTTAAATTGTTAAAAAAATTATTTGTCCATATATATATACTCCCCTCCGCATGCTTTTGCGCACCCAACGCAAAAATCACAAGAGATAAAAAGTTTTGCTGCTCAGCAGCGAAACGTTGTAGCTCAAAAAATCCAACGGCATTTGAAAGAGTAAGAGAAAAAATTCAAAAATAATTTTGTAAATATTGCATTAGCTACGCCTTAATATAAATTTTTAATAATTTTTGAACACGCTAAAAAAGCGAAAAAAAATTTTTTCCTCAAATTCCATTTTAAGCTGCATATCTTTGTTCTATAACAAAAAACGCATCTTTTTCTCTCTAAAGTTCTTCTCTATCTCTTTTAGTTTTTTAGATATTCGCATTTGAAAAAAGGCGTGTTTTTTCAAAATGTGCTGTGACTTTGGTAAAAAAAAAAATAAACTCACGACCTTTCTTTTTAAAGCTGAAGTAATAGCCTTTTAAACTCCGTTGGTTTTTTTGAGCTACGACTCCTGGATCAAAATTGGCGGCAGGTTAAAAAGAGGCAAAATTTTTACCTATTTTTATTTTTTTAGAAGTGATACAAAAAACATAAGCTTGAATTTTTCAAATTCCACAGTAGCACCTTTTTAAGCTTTTCTCTTACTCTTTCAAATTCCGTTGGATTTTTTGAGCTACGACGTTTTGATGCTGAGCAG
>JAUELO010000075.1:764721-779735 GCA_032357855.1 Amphibolips quercusostensackenii | reverse complement strand
ATCGTGTCGTCAGCTGACAGACAGACAGACATGTTCGTAAAAAACATCTTTTCTGACTTAGGTGGTCTCAAAACGTCAAAATATGACAAAAACTGAGTAGGTCGAAAATCACACGAATCTAAGACATTCTATCTAAAGGGTGAGAATGTGAAAATTCAAATTTTCCCGCAACACTCTGAGTGCTATAAAAAACAGTAAGGAGCAATTTTGTAGCCCTATTCCAGACGAGAAATTTTTCTGTTGTCCATTTTATTCTCTTTTTTGCTGTTTAGCTGTAAATTTGAATTTTCGATTTTTTTACGGCATTTTCTACGTTTAAAACAAAAACAATTGTTTGCATTAAAAATTATTCGAAGCAATTTTGTAGAACTCTCAAAGATAAATCATTTTCGTTTCTTGTATTTTTACCCTATCTTAAGCAGTTTCAGGGTAAAATTAATTTATTAGATTTTTCGGTTTTAATTCCTATGTCTAAAACCATAAATATAAGCAGTATATAGCTGGCTACCAAACTTGACCTGTGGTTTTGGACTATAAACCTATGCGTGAAATAAAATTCGAATTAGAATATTCCTTCGAAAGTTATCGTGTCGTGAGACGACAGACAGACAGACAGACAGACAGACAGACAGACAGACATACAGACCGACAGACAGACAGACATGTTCGTAAAACCATTTTTTCTGACTAAGAAGGTCTCAAAACGTCGAGAAATGACAAAAAATAAATAGGTGTAAAATCACATGAATCTAAGACATTCTATCTAAATGATGAGAATGTGAAAATTCAAATTTTCCCGCTAAACTATGGGCGCTATTAAAAAAGAGTGAAAAGCAATTTTTTAGGTCTATTTGAGACGAAAAATTGTCCTGTTGCCCATTTTACACTCTTTTAGCTTTTTAGCTGTAAATTTGAATTTTCGATTTTTTGTGGCATTTTCTAGGTTTAAAACAAAAACTATTGTTTTTATTGAAAAATAATTCGAGGCAATTTTGTAGGACTTTCAGAGATAAATCATTTTCTCTTTCTGTATTTTTACCTTATCTTGAGCGGTTTCATGGTAAAATTGATTTATTAGATTTTTTAGTTTGATTTCCTACTTAGGAAATTTGAATCAGAAAATTCCTTCGAAAGTTATCGTGTCGTCAGATGGCAGACAGACAGACAGACATGTTTGTAAAAACCATTTCTTCTGACTCAGGGGGTCTCAAAACGTCTAGAAATGACAAAAACTGAACAGGTCCAAAATCACATGAATCTAAGACATTCCATCTAAATGATGAGAATGTAAAAATTCAAATTTTCCCGCTAAACTATGGGTGCTATGAAAAAACAGTAGAATGTAATTTTGTAGGTATACTTGAGACAAGAAATTTTTTTTGCCCATTTTATTTTCTTTTCTGCTGTTTAGCTGTAAATTTGATTTTTCGATTTTTTGATGTCATTTTCTGCGTTTAAAACAAAAACAATTGTTTCTATTGAGAAATAGTTATAAGCAATATTAGAAAACTTTCGAAAATAAATCACTTTGGTCTCTCGTATTTTGGCCCTCTCTTGCGTAGTTTCGTGGTAAAGTTGAAATATTAGATTTTGCAGTTTGATTTACTATGGCTAAAACCATAAAGACAGGCAGTGAATAGCTGGCTAACGAACTTTGCCTATGTTTTTGGACTATAAACCTGTGTGACTCAGGGGGTCTCGAAACGTCGAGAAATGACAGAAACTGAATAAGTCCGAAATCACATGGATCTAAGACATTCCATCTAAATGATGAAAATGTAAAAATTCACACTTCCCGCTAATTATGGGTGCTATCAAAAACAGTACAGAGCAATTTTGTAGGCATATTTGAGAAAAGAAATTTTCCTGTTGCCTCTTTTATTCTGTTTTTTGCTGATTAGCTGTAAATTTGAATCTTTGATTTCTTATGACATTTTCTACGTTCAAAACAAAAATTATTGTTTCTATTAAAAAATAGTTTTAAAAGATTTTGTAGAACTTTTAAAAGTAAATCATTTTGTTTTAAAGTAATTTTACCCTATCTTGCGTAGTTTCGTGGCAAAATTGATTTATTAGATTTTTCAGTTTGATTTCCTATGGCTAAAACCATATATATTAGCAGAATGTGGCTGGCTAACGAACTTTACCTGCGTTTTTGGACTATAAACCTTTGTGCGGAAGGAAATTCAAATCAGAACATTCCTTCGCAAGTTATCGTGTCTTCAGGCGACAGACAGACAGACAGACATAGACATGACATAGGCTGAAATCACATAAATCTAAGACATTCCACCTACATTATGAGAATGCAAAAATTCAAATTTTCCGCTAAACTGTGGGTGCTATGGAGAAACAGTAAACAGTATATTGTAGGGTTATTTGAGACGAGTAATATTTCTGTTGCCCATTTTATTGTCTTTTTCGCTGTTTAACTGTATATTCGAATTTTTGATTTTTTATGGCATTTTCTACGTTTAAAACAATAACTGTTGTTTCTATTGAAAAATGGTTAAAAACAGTTTTGTAGAGCATTCAAAAATAAATCATGTTGGTTTCTCGTATTTTTACACTATCTTACGTAGTTTCGTGGTGAAATTGATTTATTTGATTTTTCAGTGTGATTTCCTATGGCAAAATCCTTAAATATTAGCAGTAGATGGCTGGCTAAACTATGGGTCCTATGAAAAAACAGTAGAGAACAATTTTGTAAGCATACTTGAGACGAGAAATTTTCCTGTTGCCCGTTTTGTTTTCTTTTTTGGTGTTAAGCTGTAAATTTGAATTTTTGATTTTTTGATGTCATTTTCTACGTTTAAAACAAAAAATATTGTTTCTATTAAAAAATAGTTTAAAACAATTTTGTAGAACTCTTAAAAATAAATAATTTTGGTTTCTTGTGTTTTCTCCCTATCTTAAGTAGTTTCGTGGTAAAATTCGTTTATTTGATTTTTCAGTTTGATTTCCTATAGCTAAAACCATAAATGTTGGCAGTAGATAGCTGGCTCACGAACTTGAACTGCTTTTTTGTTCTATAAACCTGTGTGCGAAAGGAAATTGGAAGCATACAATTTCTTTTGAAAGTTATCGTGTCGTCCGACGACAGGCAGACAGACAGACATGTTTGTAAAAACCACTTTTTCTGACCCAGGGTGTCTCAAAACGTCGGAAAATAAGAAAAACTCAATAGGTCTAAAATCACATGAATCTAAGACTTTCCATCTTAATGATGAGAATGTAAAAATTCAAATTTTCCCGCTAAACTCTGGGTGCTATAAAAAACAGTAAAGAGCAATTTTTTCAGCATATTTGAGACATGAAATTTTCCTGTTGCCTATGTTATTCTGTTTTTCGCTGTTTAGCTGTAAATTTGAATTTTCGATTTTCTGATGGCATTTGCTACGTTTAAAACAACAACTGTTGTTTCTATTAGAAAATAGTTATAAGTAATTTTGTAGAACTTTTAAAAATAAATCATTTTGTTTTTTTTTTTTGTATTTTTACCGTATCTTGCGCAGTTTCGTGGTAAAATAAATTTATCCGATTTTTCAGTTAGATTTTCTATGTCTAAAAACATAAATATTGGCAGTAGATGGCTGGCTAACGAACTTGACCTGTGTCTTTGGACTATAAACCTGTGTGCGAAAAGAAATTTGAATCAGAAAATTCCTTCGGAAGTTAACGTGTCGTCACACAATAGACAGACAGACGTGTTCGTAAAAACCATTTTTTCTGACTCATGGGGTCTCAAAACGTCGAGAAAGGACAAAAACTGAATAGGTCCAAAATCACATGAATCTAAGACATTCCATCTAAATGATGAGAGTGTAAAAAAACAATACTTAAGAACAAATTGAGCCTATTAGTTGATAAATAAACAAATTATGAATTTGTTTATAAAAATTGTTTTGAAAATTGCCAAATAGCATCTATTTTCAATTAATAATAATGAAATTTTATTTTCCTTACATTTGACACAAGAACTCTAGATTTAAATAAGCAATACATTCCTAATCCCAAAAATAACTTTTCTTCATTAATTTGCTTATAACGTAATAAAAAATCTGTTTAGATTATTCTCATTGACGGCAAATTATATCTAAACAGTTTTAGCATAGATAGAAAACATTCTTTGATGAATCTAAAAACCGTAAAAGAAAATGGTGCTCCTGAAAAGTAAAAAAAAAATTGTTAACTTTGTTGTTGAATAAAAAATTAACAAAACTAATTATAAAAAATCAAAACACACAAGCCTTTCTGAAATTTTAAGAAACGGTACTTAAGTAAAAATTAAGCCTTTTTGTTGATAAATAGCCAAACTGTGAATTTGTTTATAAAAATTGTTTAAAAAATTGCTAAATATCATCTATTTGCAAATAATAATAATAATATTTTATACTCTTTACATTTCACACAAAAACTCTTGATATCAGTAAGAAAAACATTCCTGATCCCAAAAATAACTTTTGTTTATCAAGTTTTTTATAATACCGTAATGAAGAATTCATTTAAATTATTCTTATCGACTGAAAATTATTTGTAGACAGTTTTAGCATAGATATGAAACATTTTTTGATAAATCTAAAAGACTTAAAAGAAAATAGTGCTTCTGAAAAATTAAAAAAAAGTGTCAACTTTGTTGTTAAATAAAACGTTAACTAAATTTATTATAATAAATCCAAACACACAAATCTTTCCAACATTTCAAAAGACTTAATTAGAAAAAAAACGATACTTGAAATTTGGAAATTTCCAAACATTTTGAACCATAAATGAACTGTGACTAATACCTATGTCTAAAGTTAATTCGACAAATAATTTTTCAAAATACGAATAAATTTCAATGAAAAGACTCTTTTAAAAAAAGGCGTCAAGGGAATCGTATGTAAACCGAAATATTTCTATTCTCTTAACATATGAACGTTCCTTATTTATAGGGATAAGTAACGCCATCCACGACGTTTTTTAATGAAAATAATCATCTCGATTTTGAATCATCGTGCCCCTTAATACATGAAGCCAAGCCATGGTCTTAGACTTTGATCACAGATCACGTGGCGCGTGACAACCAACTTTTTAATATAGGATTGTCAATGTTTGTACTCGTATCAGGCCTGACTCGAGGCGCATGCCACAAGGCAGAAAGCAAGGTGATTAAGTGTTAAGATTTAAGCTCGTCCCGTAAGTAACATTTCCAGGCTCCCCCGCGGACCTTCTATACGGTTTGAAGGACCAATAATGTTAGCAAATTAATGACGGCTGGCGCGAGGTAGCGAGAAAACGACATATTGTAATTTTAAGTCAATGATATAAAAAGATGCTAATTTACAAAAGTGGATATCAACAGATATTTTGAAGGGCTAGTCGAGATTCTACTTATTTACTTTAATTAAATTATGACTTAATCTAATTCAACCGCGATCCGAGTTTCAAACCGCGATTCAATTCACACACCTCGCATCTAATATACATAAAAAATATTCAGATAGTTTTGTAAACTTGGCCCAGATGTAGGCTTCGGAAGCTACGACCACGATTCTTTTTAAAAAGATCGATCTCGGCGCAAATGGAAGTATATGCCATCTAACTTGTCACTTCCCACAACACCAGTGCAGGATCGTGTCGGGAAAATCACTTCAATTTACAATAATCCAAAAGGAAAAAACACTATACAATGTTCAAGAATCACTTATTTGAATTAAGAACAATTTGCGTAAGAGTAAGCATTATGACATTAGAGTTCACGGGTCGGAGCTCGAACCGATAATCAGTATCCCTAAAATAATGTAGCGCATTAAACTTGGTCTCGGAAAGAGCTCACAAGTGTCAGGCACAAAAGTCAAAACAGAAATAAAAAGAAAAATCTGTATACCGCCCAGCCAAACTGAACGAGCCACCAAGGTCTTGAGCGACAGTCACAAAAAAAGGACCGCGCGGAACGATAGCGTCAGCTACAAGCTCCCAACAGCCACAAACCTTATTAAAAACAGTAAATATTCCTAAATTATAAACTTAGTTTAGATTTCAACTAAATAAAATTGAATACACTCAAAAAATTATTGAAAATAACAATTAAAATTTACTGCACGCCTCGTGTAATTAGTGAAAACGCAACCTTAGTTAACAAATTCATATTTCATAAAGTATTTATCGTAGAGGGTTCGCTAAGTGCTTATTCGAAAGCATATTTTATATTCTAGAAATTATAATTAAGGTATTTCTTTAGCAAAACGAAAAATCCACGTAATTTTTTTTAAAACAAACTCCATACTTCGTAGAACATTCTTTTTAATATTTAGTAGTACCAACAATCTTAAGCAAAGAAGAAAATCATAGAGCGAGAGCCAGAGGATACAAAGTACAGTAGACTTCCGTTTGCTTGAACCCTCGCTTGCTTAAACCCTCACATGTTTGCGCCCCCCTACACTCACTTCTTTGAACTTCTCACCTCCCACCACGGTCCCTGTACGTGCTGTACGTTCACCCTCCCGGCAGTGGCTGACCAATTAAAGAGGCCCGAAGAGCGGGAAGCTTTGAATTGAGTATCTTAGCATGACGTCATGGGAATGCAGACTTTTGCGAGAAAATATTCTAAACGTAAAAGTAAGTCATAAATAAACGAATAGTAATATTTCTCAAGCGTAAAATGTATCTTCTCACTCATGTTCCATTATTTGTTGGATTTACGACCTTTCAGTTTCACGATTAGATAGGGTACTCGCTAGCCTCAAATTGCGGACAGGTGCTTGTATTTCGTGAAACTCAAAGGTCGTCAATCGACAAAAGAATGGGACATGACTGAGAAAATAAATTTCACGCTTGAGAAATATTACTATTCAGACTTTTATCACTTACCTCTACGCTTAGAATACTTTCTCCGAAAACTCGTATGCAGTTGCAGTCCCATGTGGTAACCTTCCGGACGACTGACATTTTCACCTAACCTAGCCTAGCATTATTTTATTGAAACTTCAAGTATTTTCTTACAGAGTCATAATTTATTATAGAAAAGTAATTTTCTGTTGTTTAGAACGATTCAGACGGTCCTGAATGTTTACGTTTCGACTTCGCAGATTCGTAACAATGCTTGCAGGCAACCCCGGACACGGTTACACTAACAGAGTGAGACTTTTTTAACTGCGCATGTATCGAAAAGCATTATTATAGATAGTACTCAGCGATACAAGGCCTGGCAGCCAATGAACATAGCTTGATAAATATCAACCGCGTAATTGCGGTAGAGGTGGAGGCCCCACCACGGTTAAATGATGCGGTAAGAAACGTTCCGGATACGGGAAAACAAACGGAAGTCTACTGTATTTTATTAATATCTTCGTAAAAAGTATTTATTTTTCATATAAGTGTACTTAAAAATTAGTTTTTAATTTTTAGGAACTATAAAATGAAATAATAAAATGATAATAATTATTATTTATTACGAAGATATCACAAAAATAAAGTTTTATCCCATGCATTTAGTTCACGGTTTACTCTCAGCACTCGATAAAGTAAGTTCGCTGGATAAAGCTGTCGTTCCTTTTTCCCGTTTAAAATAAAGTCTGCAAACTTCAGGTTCACGGAAAATTTAAAGTTATTTAAATACTATATTCAATAATAAAAATAATGATAATAATAGTAAAATTTCTTAAAATTCCTCGGAAAATTTAAACTGATTTTTCATTTTGAAAAATAAATTTCAAGAGAAAATGGACAACATTTCAAAATATTCAAAATTATTTCTTAAAATATCGAAAAAGGATATGGACGACTTTAAAGACAAATTTTCCGATCAGCACGATTACAAAGTTTTATAAAAAAATTCGTGGTACGTTTTAAAAGATATGTATTTGGAAGTTTTAAAAAAATTCTAAATTATTTAAAAATTTCAACGGATTTTTTATTCCAAAAAATTTTTGTTAGGAGAAAATTTAAAAAGATTTCTACAAGTGTCGAAAAAAAAATCTGGAAGATTTAAGGGCAATTTGGTTAATCTTCAAAGATATTTTAAAGTTTTAGGAATAGATATTTTTTTCCAAAAGTCCTACATTTTTTAATCTGACTCAAATTTTTCCTAAAATTTTGCAAAATCCTGTAAAGTGAAAAAATATAACCTCAAAAACAAATGAACAAATAAAACTTAAAAAGAAATATTTTTTCAAAATTTGTATTATGTATTGAAAATAATTTATGCCTTCAAATTATAATTTGGGTGAACATTTTTTTATTTCTTGACTGAAAAATCTTTTTGGTTGAAAATTAAACTATTTAGTTGAAAATTCGCCTTTAAAAAAAGTCCCATTGATTATTACAAGAAATTTTTTATCACAAACTAAGCGTAATTTATTTAAAAAATATTTGAGTCCATAATTCTTTATTTAGCTGTAGTTATTTGCATATTTGTTTTTTTTTCTTCAGCTTTCGGCAAAAGCCGTAATTTCCATTCAATTTTAATTTATTAAACCTCGCTCTATACATCAAAAAGTTCTTTACAATTTTATTTGTAGCGCATTTTAATACATATTATTAAACAAATTTTTAATTTAAAAAATGTCGGACAAAATGATTGCAAGCCTAAATTCTAAATAAAATAATTTCCATAAAAACGTGACGTATATAATTGTAAAGAACCGTTCAAGAAATAGAATAAGTTTTTGTAAATTTATAATTAAATGAAACTCAAGAATTTTGCCTGAAGCGGAATTAAATTATAAACATATATGTAACTGACTGCACTTGAATAAAAAATAAAAAATTGTGACATTTACTTCAAATGTTTGATTTAAAGTTTTGGTTTAAGTTTGTAATTTCAAAAATTTTTTATTGTTGATCCAAAAAATGTTTAATCTCTTTCGAGATATCTATAAACAAGCATGCGCGCGCGTAGCGCGCTTTTGATACTTATCTTTTTCTAAAAAATAGGTGTGTCACGAAAATCTCGAAAGCATTGTTATCACTTTTCTTCAATGCCGATCGGATAATTTGAAAAACTCGAAAAAAGGAATGTTGCCGATTTCACACATATAATTAAGTATTAAGTTTCAGTTGAAGGCCAGTGACAAAGAATGTCACATTGGTTTGCAGAATAGAACTGAAAACAATGTAAGATTTAATAACGTAAAATTTTATTATTACAGTTTTAGTTAAAATAATTAATTTTCAACCAAGAAAAAGGGAATTTTAAAATTTTCAACCAAGCCGATGCATCTTTGATAAAAAAGATTAATTCTTAACAAAAAGTGTAATAGTTGATATTTACACCAAAAATATTCTAATTTTCAATAAAAACTGTCAAATTAAACCAAAAAATAGGAATTTTCATCAAAAGAGTTGAATTTTCAACTAAGAACGATTTTTTAATCAATAAAGGAAAAAAATCTCATCCAAAGTGCCGAGTTTTCCAGTCAGAGAGACGAATTTTTGACAAAAAGTTGAATTTACAACCCAAAAATATGCCTTTTCTACTAAAATAATTTAAAAAAAAAATTCGTTAAAAAAAACTAACTAGCAAAAAAATGTGTTGAAGTTTTAACCAAAGAAATGAACTTTTCACTAAAATAAAGCATCTTCAATCGAAAAAATAAATTTGTAATCAAACAGTTAAATTTTCATTTCATAAGATTAATTTTTTAACAAAAAACGACAAATTTTCAACAAAAAATATGAATTTTCACCTAAAAAACATAAACTTCCAACAAAAAATAGAATAGTTAAATTTTAAGTTAGAGAAATAAGTTTTTAACCAAATAAAACTAATTTTCAACCAAACAGATGAATTTTTAACCAAAAAGATTAATTATATATAAAAAAAAATTCAGTAAAAAATGGAATAGTTAAATTTTCAGTGAAAAAAATTAATTTTCAATCAAAAAAATCATTTTGAACCAAGGAAATGAAATTTCAACCAAAAATAATAATTTTATACTAAGAAAGAATAATTTTTAACAAAAGAAATGAATTTAAAACCAAATATTTTAATTTTTAATTAAGTTTTCAACCTAATAGTTAAATTTTAAACAAAAGAGGTTAATTTTCTGTCACAAAAAAGAGAAATTTTCAACAAAATAGATGAATGCTTAACTAGAAAAGATAAATTTTCAACAAGAAATAAAACAGTTTACGCTTTAGTTACAGAAATAAGTTTATAATCAAATACAATAAATTTTTAATAAATAGTTAAAGTTTCAACTAAACAAATGAATTTTCTAGCAAAAAGGTTAAATGTCTATAAAAAAAATTTCGACAAAAGATTTACCACAACTTTTAGATTAAAAAATTAATTATCAATAAAAAAACTAATTCTCAGCCAAAGAAATGAATTTTCAACCTAATAGTAGTTGAATTTTCAGCTAAAAAGGTGAATTTGACACTAAGAAAATTAATATTCTACCACAAGAGACAAAGTTTCAACAAAACAGTAATTTCAACAATAAAAAATAGTTGGATTTTCAACTGAAGAAGATTGATGTTCAACCAAACATGAAATATTTCAATTTTCAGTTAAAAAATTAATTTTCAATTAAAAAAGTGTTTTTAAGACAAAGAAATGAATTTTGAACCAAAAGATTAATTTTCTAGCGAAAAAGATTCATTTTGAACAAAATACATGAATTTTGAACCAAAAAGGTGAATTGGTTACCAAGAAGATTAATTTTCTACCGCAAAAGACAAAGTTTTAACAAAATACAGAAATTTTCAACCAAATTGTTGAATTTTCAACTAAATAAAATAAATGTTAACCAAACATGAAATATTCAATATTTTAGTTGAATATTTTTTATTTTATTTTAGTTTTATTAATTTAGAGAAATGTTAATAATATAGTTAAATTTTGAACAAATAAAAAAATAAGATTTTTCAAACAAAATTACGAATCATCAAGCAAAGAAATGATTTTTTAACAAAGTAGTTCCACTTTCAACGAAGTAGATGAATTTTGATTGAAAAAAAAGGTTTTCATTCGCTATTCGCAACTAGCGAAAATCTGAAAATTTTAATCGAATATTATTTTAGAAGAAAAATCCTGGGACCAAAGTAAAATTCACAGAATGATTCGAGCAACAACTGATTTATATACCCTGTAAATACCAGACTTTCCAATTTTCTTTCTATGAGGTATTCATCTTGAAAAATATGGAAAACCTCTAAAGTGTAAAGTTAAAAATGAAATAGTGATATAAAAACAAAACAATTTAATACATTTATGTGACAAATATGTCTAGGAAACGCAATAAATGGAGCCTTATAGAAAATTCGAATCAAATTCAAATAGTCGAATTGAATTCTACCTTGATGAATGGTTCATCCAGATATACCTTTCAAATTTTGTTTTTATGTTTTTTAAGTGTTAAACAAAATATTAAAAGTACCGAGTCAGATTATTACACACACAGAGAGTCATATTCTGTCAATAAAAAAAATCTCCATAACAAGATGTTGGAAAATAAACCCATTTTTTTAGCGCGCACAATTTTAAAGTGTATTGTAAAAATAACAAATCGAAAGTAAAATTAAAAAATTTAAAAACATTTAAGGCCATATGGGAGTAACCTCAAAACATTTTTCACGTGTTTTTCAAAACCAACTTACGTTCACACGAAACGCGATATCAAGTTGAAAATTTGGGAAACTAAATATGAAGCACTAAGAAACGTTTGTGTAGTCCTAAATTAGTATAATTATGAAAAAAGCAAAAAAAAAACTTTTTGTATAAAAAAAACTTTAAATTAAAAAAAAACACATATAATTGTAAAAATTTAGGACCAGACAAACGTTTCTTAGTACTTCTTATTTAATTCCCCAAATTTTAAACTCGATATCGCGTTTCGTGTGAACGTAACTTGGGTATAAAAAAGTGTGAAAAAATCGAGATTTTACAAGTAAAGCTTCTAACGCTCTTTCCCCTCTTGGCCCCCTTTTTAAATAATTCTTCTTTTTCCCATGTTTTCAAGAAACTTCCCTTTTTCCTGTTTTTCGTTTAAATACGAACTGAATTAAGAGACCCCAATAAGAAAATCAAGTTATTCAGAATTCATCTCTTTTGATTAAAAATGCCACTATTTGGTTGAAAATTGAACTATTATGTTGAAAATTCGTTTTTTTAAAGTTTAAAATGAATTTTCTTAACTGAAAATTAATATTTTTTAGTTGAAAATACAACTATTAAAATTTTCACTGAGAATTTCTTTCTTTTTTGTTGTTAAACATTCAACTACTTGGTTGAATATTGATGTATTTTAATGCAAATTCGTCCTTTTTGATAGTAAATTAATCTTCTTCATTGAACATTCAACTACTTGGTTAAACTATTTTGTTAAAAATTCATTTTATTGGTATAAAATTTTACTATTTTGTTGAAAATTAGTTTTTTTTTTGTTTTTTTGAAAATTAATTTGGTTTAACTGAAAATATAACTATTCCATTTTTGGATGAAAATTGATCATTTTCAGTTAAAAATTCACCAACTTTCTTGAAAATTGATGTATTTTCTTCCAAATCAGTCCTCTTTGGTGAAAATTAATCTTTTTGATTGAAAATCCGTTATCTTTTTACTTCTTGAAAATACATTTTTGAAATTCAAATTTAACTACTTCAATTTTTTTTCAAAATTAATCGATTGTTTTTAGTTTAAAATTCAACTCTTAGTTGAAAATTAATTTTTTTTGTTGAAAATTTATATTTTCGGGTTAAAAATTCCACTGTTTTGTTAAAAGTCCATCTTTTTGGTTTGAATATTCTATTCTTTTGGTATAAAATTGACCCATATGGTTGAAAATTAACTTTTTGATTGATAATTCACAATTTCGGGTTGAAAATTAACTTGTTTTATAGAGAAAATTCGCCTTTTTGTTTTTAACAATGAAAAATCTTTCGTGATTAAAAATTTATCTCCTTTGGTAGAAATGTGACTTTTTGGGTTAAAAGTGCAACAGCTTGGTTAAAAAAAATCTATTTTGGTTGAAAATTAAAATATATTGTTGAAAATTTGCCTTTTTTATTGAAATAAACTGTTTTTTATTTAAAATTAAAATTATTTTGGTTGAAATATCAACTATTACGTTTTTCGTTGAGAATACATCTTTTTTGGTTAAATTTGATTACTTTTGATTTAAAGTTAAAATCTTTTTCTGGTTGAATCATCAACTATTATATTTTTCGTTGAAAATCAATTTTCTTTGTTTGAAAATTCAACTGTCTTCTAAAAAGTTCATTTAATCTCTTTTTTGTTTGAAAATTCGACTATTTGGTTGAAAGTCTATTTTCCTAGATAAAAATACAACTATTTTGTTGAAAATTCTCCCCTTTCGCTTGAATGTTCAACTACTTGGCTGTAAATGAAACTTTTTGGTCTAAAATTAATTCGTTTGTCAAAAATTCAACTATTTGGTTGGAAAAAAACAATACTTTCGGGTTCAACAGTTAACACTCGACTTTTTGGCTTGACAAATCAACTATATTGCTGAAAATTCATCTCTGTTAGTAAAAAATTAATCTTTTTTAGTTGAAAATTCAACTAATTACTTCAAAATGTAATATATTTTCAGTGAAGTCTGATAAAATATTATGTTTGCATGTTTTGTCTTTTATTCTGGCGATTATCAAACTAAATCAAATAAAAAAATTGGATTTAAAAAAGGGCGAGGGATGTTCGTCTTTGTGATGTAGTTTTTGAACGGCCTATAAATTTCAGAGTACACGTGCAATAAATTAAAAATTAATTAAAATAAAAAATCCTCTTCAGTTGAAATCTATTCTTATCTAATAATTATTTTTTTTACTTTATAAATTTGCATAACAACCTTCTGAAGTTGACGATTCCAATTCGCCTGAATCGTCCAGAGGTAAATCAGATAATGTTTCATTAAGAGGTTTACTTCCACTGTCGTTTAATTCTGAGCTTTCAGAAGTCGATTCTTCAATTGTTGAAGAAGTGTTAATTTTGCTAATTTTCTGATGAGGAGTTCGTACTGCGTGTAAAATACTTTGTTGTCCTAAATCGCATTCCTAGAAAATTAATATAAAGTGTGATTACTATAATGAAACATTATATATTTTTATTCCTTTTTTGGTTTGCCGCAGAAAACATAGGATAAATGAGAAAGTACTGTCAGTACGGGCAAAAAATTATTTAAAAAAATCTCAAAACAAGTTTGACTATGACATTTTAGAGGTTATGTTTTTTTTACCTAACCTAGACAATAAGAATAAAAAAGCCTTTTAGCCTTATAAAGCGAGCAATAAAAAATGCTTTACCTCAATAATCGTTGAATTGTGCAGTTCTTTCCCAGCAAAAATAATTTTGATCTCTTCCACAGGCATTCCCATTTTTTCTGCGACAATTTCTTTCACATTTTTGATGTCCCATTTCGGATCCAAATCAACAGGAAGTGTCTTCCCCGTATTTGTTTTCACATAAATACTTAATGAATTAGAAACTTTCTTTTTACCAAACCAGATTATTTCCAACATACTGAAGAAAGCATTTCTGATAAAATCGAACAAAAAACTCATGTTTCATCGTTCACGAAAGACGAAAACTTGATTGCTGAGACACGAAATTTAAAAGAATATTGTCAGGAAAGCTCACGTCTTTTTTGCATTAACGAAATCACATCACTCACAAGAATTAGTTAAATCAGTTTAATTAAAAATCAATTAGAATCAAGACGAATTTAAGATATTATAGATTAATAGAAATTTACCTATATTTATCACATTTACTTTGTACTTTATTTTCGAATCGCCATGACCGCCATTTTTAAATAATCATAAATAACTCTCTGTCGGTAAGTGGACTCAGATTTTCGTTATTATCAATATTATCATACTTTTGTTGTTCGGTTCTTTGGTGAAAGAAAGTTTAAACAAAGATATTAAACACCTAGATGCGGCAAGTGGTGGCGGAGTGGGGGGGAAATATACATGGCAACTACTTTTGGTCTGTGCGTAGCTACTGCCCTCTTCGTACTACCTTCCTCTACTCTTTCTCTATAGGTAAAATCGTTACTCTGCGTTATCCT
>JAUELO010000075.1:695687-706947 GCA_032357855.1 Amphibolips quercusostensackenii | reverse complement strand
TCTTCAAATTTCGTATTTCCAATGGAGATTCGTGTTAATAATAAGCCAAATAAGTCTAAGTTGTTCAAGTTTATATTTAAATGCGCGTAAAAAACTATGCCTGCCAGGAGCAGACCTGGACCTGGCACGAAGAGGTGTCTTAGCAAGCGAATGAGGGCTGACCGAAGAATGTCTGTTAGAAGAATCAGAAGTGCCAAAACGAGAAACAAAAGTATTAGTGTCGTCATGATGTTCACATTTGAAATCAGAACTTAACTCTGCAAGAAGATACAGAGGATTAAATTCTTTTTAGAGTAGACAATCGTATATTGGTGTATCATGGACCTTTTGTGGAAACATTGTGAGAAAACGTCAGAGGTATTCATAGTAATCAAAACGTCAAAAAATTTATTTGATGACTTTTCAATCATATAAAAATTGCAAGAGTTATAGCATGTACGAAATTCAGAAAAATAAACAATGAAAATTGTGAGCCACAATACGCACGATATTTGAAATGTCTAGGAAAGATAAACTTTAATTCTTGAAGACCTTACAAGATTGTCATAAAAACTTTTCTAATTTTCTTGAAAAATCAAAATTTTTAATTTTAATTGCACAAAAAGTAATGAAAAATTTCATTTTGCGGTTAAACTATGCAAGATACGGAAAAGGATGACTTAAAAAAATTGCGCACATAAATAAGATCTTAAGATTTTTTATTTATGTCTTTTTAATAGAGCGCGTAGTCTTTGTTTAGTTCGTGAAAAAAGACATGAAAATGAAAAAATTATATTATTGTACAAGCGAGAAAAGATGGAAAAAAATAAATCGACAAAATTTGTTTACCATAAAAGAGCTACGTTATCAATCATTTTTTAATAGGATGCGTGGTTTTTGTTTAACTCAAAAAATATATTAAGCAATACCTAAACATCATGAAAGAAAAAAAATGTGTAATAAAAAATTCTTTTCATATTTGTGAGTCCCTGAAAGTTACCTAGCTTCATTCATTCATTTCTATTGATTATACATTACTGCCTTTCAGTGATGCCGTTCAAAAAGTAATATCAAAATTTTAAATAAGTATGATTGATAATTTTAGGATATCATATAATGTTCATTAATATAAAGTTTAAAATTAAAATTTTATGAACATTTATTATGTGATTTAGCTAAACATTGTGGCTAAAAATGAGATTAAAACTTTAATTTTTATAATAAATATGTAATGTTTCCAATCCTTGTTAAAAAATATGACGTCGTGGAAGCATTCTCAAGATATGTGAATAAAGTTTTGCTCAAAAATTAGAGCCTGAAAATACCTGAAATTAGTGTAGGATGTTAATTTATGAAAAAAATTATGATGCACAGTATGAGCGCCAATGCAGTTGTACATTTTAAACCGAATTATTGGTAGCTTGAAAATTAATTATAACCATTTTTAGCCAAATGAAAGATTAAATGCTTTCACGATAATCCATTATAATAAAATAAAAGGATTTTCTTGGGTTCCAATTGTGTTCGAAACCACAAATCTTGCCGACGTTTAGTAAACATTGTAGTTCACTTCTTTAGGGCTAATCTGAAAAAGTAAACTGCAATGTTCACAAAACGTCGGGAAGATTCATAGTTTTGCACATGACTTAAACCTGAAAAAATCCTTTTATTGCATCACATTTCAGCTTGCTTTCATTCAGAAAAACATATTCTGAAGTGTGATAATATTTTTTCAATATTATTTTAATCGGTTTTCACAATTATTCATAATATCAAAATATTTTATATACTTGTAGCCCTGTTGCTTATAAATCATTCTGGAAACTAATTATAACAAAAAATGTACGAATTTTTGAGATGTTCTGTTCAAGGTAAGCGAAGGCTTCGAAGGCCTCGAAAAGACGGCGCGGCTCAAAAGTTGGGACAGTGCCGCAAAACTACTTGCATCAGGTAGGTAATAGCTTAAATGTTACTGTAATTTCTAAAGTACACTTCTTTTTTTTATGTCAAGGAAAGTTCTCTAATGCTTATTACTTCAGTTCAAATAAGCCATACGGTCAATTAATATATAAATACTAAGCAGAAAATGGGTCTTCTTATTGACTACCTTTTTCAAGAACCTTTCCTGGACTCTACCTTTAATGCACACTTTAAAAAAAATCTGTTTAGCCTTCTTTTGGTTTCACAATCACAACTTTCCTTAGGGTTGAGAAAATTCTCTTGAAGAAAACTGGAAAAATTTTGATCCTACTTTCATATTTTGCCCAATTCCACATTAAAGAGTCAAAGATTGAAAAGTTTAAAACGAATGTCTATCTTTTCAATTTTAATTGTAAAAAGGGTCATGAAAATTATGTAAAAAAGATTTTCAAAAAACTTTTGGATTTTTATTGCTTAGTTGGTGATTCCCAACAGAAATGGTACAAGAAATGAACATTCAGAAAGTTACATTTGCCTTTGGTTCTCTGTTATTTTAAACATGAAATTTTGTCATATTCTTGAAACAAAAATATCTTTACAGCTGTTTTGGTCATCCAGAAAAATCTTTTTAAAACTTATGTGAAAGGTCTTAGCGCAAAAAGAATTGAAGATTTGAGAATCATCAACAGCGTTGATCAACTTGCTTTCGCTACATTTATGAAGTTGAGAACAGAAGGTAATAGAACAGCTGCTAAGATCGTTGAAAAAATATCTACTTCTCTGAAAAATTAAGCCTCAGAGATGTAAAGACACCTTACAATTTAACAGGAAAATAATTCTAGGTTACCAAAATGTTATTAGCTTTGGAGGCTGTAAGACTTATTGCTGATGTTGAACTGACAAAAAAGATTTATCTCTTGATTCAGAAAATATTAAAAGTACATTACCACAATTTGTTTTTATCGTATAATGAGGTCGTAGAGGCAAAAAAAGATAGTTATCCAAAAAACATTTTAATCAATGAAAAGCATTCTGAAGCTAAACTACATGACCTATCGTATCACACAAAAAGCAGGATCCTCTCTTTTCTAACACCTCAGCACAATGCTAATAATAAATTTGTTGAAAATAAGAACATTTTACAACAAGAAATGTAGTGAACAAAAATTTACTGATGCTTATTTATTTGAGACATTCATAGTGCCTATTAGATTGACAGACAAAACAACAGTTGCAGTGATCTCAAATAATTTTCGACCTTCTTCTATTGGAGTTTGTCGGACGTTTTGATTGAAGTGAGTTAAAGAAACAACTGATGTTTTGAAAACAACAAAAACAACGCGTTCTATGAAAATAATCAGCAACAAATTGAAAATTCTTTAGGGGTAAACGATTTTTGTCAATTCTTTGATTTTTCATATCTTGCAGTTTTACCGAAAAATTATTTTTGTTTATTTTAATAGAATTTCGTACGATTAAAAAAAAGATATGTTTTTTATAAAAAAAATGGTCTTGATAGTATTTTTGGTTTCTAAAAAAGAATTTTTGATGGATAAAATCAGAATTAATGCTCAAAAACGTCTGGTTAACGGAATTGCTATTTTTTTTCATGCCATGAAGACGCATCTCAGATCTCATACCAACCTGATCAGTCTGTCCAAAGTTATGATGCCTACATGCAGACAGACGGAAACACAAATGGATAGACACCTTCGTAAGAATAGTTTTTTCTGACACTTACGTTTCAATCAATGCAGTCTTGACTATTCTAAACTAATACTACAATTCTATATGGGTCGCTTTTTTGGCACCTCACACTCTTTTTGTGTGTCCCTCTGTTATTAGATTGACCCCTTAGCAAGAACGTAATTCGCTATCTACTCCGGACCATAGTTCAAGTCCGTACTTTAAGTTCCCATTTTGTATTATTCTACTGTCGTAGCCCTTTTTTTGGTTCCGGAACAAAATAATATATATCAGTCCAAACTTCTTCCTGTTGTGCATTGTTCGGTTTAGCATTTCCATTTTGTATAAATTTGTTCAAATTGAGAATGGTAATCCTGCGATTTCAAAACTTTATTTCGCATGATTTCGTATCATTATAAACAAGGTTTTCATCACGTATGAGTCACCTTTCACTCAGCATGATTCTATTGCGAGACCACCTGTACCTATAAACTTGTTTTTAGAATGCACTGGGTTAGGAAGAGAAGGCCAATTCGTTTATTCTGTAAATATTGTATGCTTTTTTGACTCCAAAATTTGTTTATACTTCCTTCCGTCCTGTTACACTCAAGTCATATATTATGCAATGTTATTCATTTTGTTATGCTTCATGACCTTGAAAGCGATAAAGTTAGTCCAATAAATATCAGTTGTTCTCAAATTGTTTTTTAAACTGTAAACATAATGTGTTGAAATAATTTTTCACATGACGCAATTTGTTCTATGACACACAGGCATACAAGGAAATGGAATATAAATTATATATGAAATTTATTAATGAATAAAAGTGGTTTTGTTTTCAAAGCTTCAATTCAGAAGATTAAGTGAGATAGTAATAAGTGACCATGAAAATACCACGTAAAAAATTCTTTTTCTCTTCGAATCAGTATCAACTACCATCACCTATTTTTATTGACTCTAACAAAAAAATGAAGATCACTGCCGGTACTCTATTCCTGGCTTTAGCCATTTTCCTTAATTTTATTGGTAAATATATGATGACATAATATCGTATTAAGTATTCAAGTACACTAAAAAAAACACAATTATTTTTCTATTTGTCGTAATTTTTAATTTAAAATATAAAGCTAATATTTAGAAAAAATACGTGCATATCATCGTATCTATCATTTTCTTTATAAGTTGCAGTAACGAGATCTCGCATACATTTTTGAACCAAGAAATAATAATTTTCATCATGAATGTTAATTCGTTACCAAATAATTTATTTCTTAACCAGATAGATTTTTTATCAAAAAAGATTAACGTTTTACTTGAAAAAGCAAATTTGCTACGTAATAGCTTATGTTATAAAGATGATTGTTAGAAATAGTTTAACCTTTTTAACTAAAAATGTTTTTTTGAGAGTTCAAAGTGTAAAGTTGAACTACGTTATTAAAAAATAATTTTGTTTTTGAAAGATGTATATTTGAAGTTATAAATTTATCTGTTGGATTGAAACCTTATCTATTTTGTGGAAAATTAAGTTTTACTTTAATTAAAAATGATTTTTCTTGATGGAAATCATAGCAATCTATTTTTGTTTGAAAATTGTGTTCTTAGTTTAAAATTCAACTAGTTGTGACTAATGTAAAAATTCAACTGGTTGCTACTAGCAAAAAAATTAAAATCCAAGATTTGACAAAAAATGCTGCTTAAGCGGACTGAAATAATATTTCTTGATTTTTTTAAGTCTGCGTGACACATTTTTATCATTTTGTAAAACAAAACCCTTATCTAACTGATAATCTTAGACGAGTATTATTTGCATAAAGATCTTTCCTTAAACACACGCTTACTTCAATCATAAATAATCTGAGTTTATTAAAGTAAAATAAATAAACGCATGCATAAGAAAATTTTTGTTAAATGAATTTAGAGATTTTAATTAAAAATTTTTACGTTACCAAACTCTAAAATTATCTATATACGCAATTTATGCTCGAAAAGGTAGAAAGACAAAATCTCGCAGAACATTAAAAAAAAAATGAAGATCTTTTGCACTCTGGTTTTAACCTTGGACATTATTTTTGATTCTATTGGTGAGTAAAAAATAAATAATTAATTTTTTTGTATTGCTTACTATGTTTTCAAGCAAAAAAAATATAGAAAGTACAGAATGAGAAGGCATTTGAATGAGTTTTGAAAATAATGACCCTGTAAAATCCGGGAACTTTTTTCTACTGAAATAACGACTTATAAACTGACTTATATGTAATTAAATAATGTGATCGAATCCTAATTTTCATGTTTTTATTACATTTTTAACCCTAAAAATTCGTAAATCTATTTTGTCTTTTCACAGGCATTTCATCAGGTATGCTGCCTAAAACAAGGGACTTTCTAGCAAATTTTGGAACAAGTAACGAACCTGCGAATCATCCAGGTGACCCTAGTTTAAATAAATATTTAGAACAGAAAAAGTTATTGATAATATCTTTTTATTTAAACGCTTTTACCTACTTATAAACTCCCAAACAATAAAATATTCTGCTTACCTGGAACATTGTTTTCAATGTTTAAAGACATATTTGTAAATAAGTATACCATAATGGAACTTGTCTTCATTAGGCAACTTTTTTTTAGGCCTTTTTATATTCTGAAGCATGCCGTTACACAAGATATTTTTACATAATAAAAAAAGAACACAACAATTTTAGCAAGCACCTACTACTAATTTAGCTATTACAGATACAACCTTAACAAAAAAATATAATAAGAATATTAGTATAGGAGTATAATCAATTTCCTATAATGAGTTTGTTATGATTGTTTTGCAATTATTCTTAAATAATTAAGAAAAATAACTATATATACGAAACTATTATAGGTGAGTCAACACTGAAATGAATTATATAAATATTATTAAAGAAATATGTAAAAAGTAGACAAATTACATACACAAAGAAGTGATGAAATAAACTGTTCATTGGAAATCTGGCAAAATTGTTTGGCATTCTTTGAATGTCTTTGGAATCGTTCAAAGCAAATTCAGGTTCATTACCTATAAAATTTTTTAAATATCATGCGTATTTCTTACAGTTCTTAGAAACAATTAAAATCTATTTTAAAAAGTTGTAATTTATTTTCAAGAGTTTTCCATAAATTAGCTAAAATTCCTAGAAATAAGCTTAAATCCTTGAAAAGTCAGCAAATATTTTAAGATAAATATAATTTATTTCAATTTCCTAGAACATAGGTTAAATGAAATTATATTTATTTAAGTTCTTTGAAAACCTCGTTTAGATTTCTGAAAATGTTTGAAATTTCTCAAATTTCTAAAATCTTTAAGTGTCAAAAAAATCCTTTCAATTGTTCACGTTCCTTAAAATACTTCATTGTCCCTGGAAGACTTTGCGCGGAGTTTTTATGTCATGCAATGTAAAAAATACATTCCTACTGGAACACATTTCCGTTATCGATCACGCTTTAGGCACCTTACAAGCTTTCCTGGACAAAGCAGCTTCAAAACAAAAGCCCGTCAATGCCGTAAAACTTGCGTCGCAATATTTCCACAAAGAGCTTATAATATTCTAACATACTGTTTTCTTAATTAAATAAATGTGATCTCCGTTTCTTGTTGTAGATTTAAGTTCAGAGATAGAGCGATTACATGATGACGACACTATCCGTTCTCCACAAGAGAGTCTTTCTCTTGACAGACCTACTACTCCAGTCCGACCTGGTCCTTCTGGAGAGCTTCATCTTCGTGCCAGGTCTAGGTCTCCTCTTGCCAAGCGTCGTTCTTCTATCGTACTCGGATATGCTCCTGAACAATTCAGATTTATTAGGCTTATTCCACACACGAATCCGCAGCGCCTGTTTGAAATTCGAACATACACTTTTCCTGCCAATAAAACAATTCTATTGCACGGAAAAGGAAGTAAACACTTTCAACCTATGCCAATTGAAGAAAGAATTGTATTAACATCATCTACTGGAGACGTCCTGGCGTTATTTGACAAAAATAATAACATTCTTCGTGGCATATATACAAAAGAACATACTTATGGAATGCGAGTGAAAATAAACATGGACAGCGGTGCTGTTGAGAATATGACCCCAGAAGAATGCATTGAAACTCCATTAGGCTATAAGCACCCAATCTCAAGGAATTTTCAAATAATAAATGTAAGCAAGCAGACCCCGCAACAATTATTTGATTTAAATAAAAGTTGAAACTACTTTACAGTATTGTCTGTGGTCTAAAGTAGGATTAAAATTTTATGGATAACTGGTAAATAAATTAAAGAGTCAATTTGTTATGCTTCTTCAGTTGCCAGTCTTTCAGAAATACACCAGTTCTTTGTGAAACAAAAACAAATTTTTTTTTACCCTTGCAAAAATATTTTTTTAAAAATTATTATAGGCTTGTGATGCTAAACTTAAAATAATTTTTACATTCCATTTTAAATTTCAAATTCCATTGCAAGTTCACATTTATTACAAAATAATTTGACATTAATCGAAACTAAGTTTTCATTTCATCTAAATCCGTTTTTATTTTACGCTACACCATAATCATACGGAATTTATTCTGAATGATTTCGCATTATTCAATTAAATTGAAATATTTCCTTGTACACTTTATATAAATTTCAAAAAAATTCAGGGGATACATTTTTAAGGACTTAAAGCGATTTACCATGGAAGCCGTTAGCTTTCCTGCATTTACGTTTTTGAATCACTGTACATGGATCTTCGAACGTTATCTCTTAATTTAGATATGAATGAAGCAATTAAGTACACCATATGTTTTGGTGTTATCTAATACTTAAGATGAAAATAATCATTTTAAATAAAGTCGAGACAAAAATTCTGAAGCTTGGCTTTGATGGTTTATAACTTGGTACAAAAAAATTGCAGAATTTTGAATCAAAGATATAAACATTCTTGCACATTATACTTGTAAAATAATTTATAACAAATTTTCTTAAAAAAATTTGTGTTTTTCCTGTGACAAAAATGTGTTGAAAAACATGAAAGGTGATCTTCAACTTTCAATACGTCGACTTTTAATTTTCACCTCAAAAGTTGAGCGGACAATAAAGATTAATAATGTTTGAATTTGAAGCATTTAAGTAATCATGATCATAATTAGTTTGAAAACGGGAAAACTCGTGATGAAAATATTTTTTGGGATCCCTTATTCACCACATATCAGATACCACGAATCTTCTCAGGTTTATCTGCTTCTGCGTAGCAAACAAGAGGCATGTATAGATGACCATATTGTGAACTGCGAAATAGCCAGGCAGATCTCACAAATCGAAAAGCTAGCCAGCACGAACGTCATCAACAAGCGGTAACTATTTGAACATCAACTGTGCCTGCTGAGGATGATTTAGCTAGCGTTCACAATTTAAAGACAACCGCTGTGACAGAAATACCGTGGGAAAGCATCAAGTAGGATACCACAATGAAAGAGGAACTGGTGTATTTTTATTATAAAAGTACGTTATATTAAACCAAAAGTGAAAAAGGATAATAATTGAGGATAAGGTCTTCTGTACACAACACTTATATATAGTAAGGTTCAGTAAGAGATTTTACCGCTAACGTAAAGGACATTAGGAATAATTTACTTATTTCAGAAGACCAAAAAATGAAGAATAAACGTCAGGATAATTCGGCGTGATAAAAATTTAAAAAAAAACATAGGTTGATGGAAGACGTAAGCTGATGATGATCTAGTACCGCCAAATCCTGCATAGGCAAATGGCCTCATTAAACCAGAGGCAGGATCATTTGTCGTGCTTTAATAGAGTTGAGACGTGTGGCACCAACAAAAAGCATTCTCGGCCTAAGGTGTGGGTCAGAAATGATCTACGTGCCCTGAAAGAATTCCTAAACCGAAAGGTTCCGCCTGTGCATTTAAACGCTACACTAACTGCGTCATATCTGCAACCGCTTGTGTATTACGCAGTTGTGTCAGTGACTTGATGTTCTTTCTTCTGGAATGCATCGATGCAAAAAAAGTAGTTCAAAAAGGCAGCGAAATCAAACCTCTTAGGCAGATTCAAAAAAAAGTTTGCTATGAACTAAGAGTCAAACAAAATAACTAGCAAGACACCGAAGCTGCTCAATTAAAAGACATGACTTACTACTGGCCATCTGTTTAGGAAAAAACCAAACAGAAACATTGTAGACGCTGCGTGGTTGTAACTAGAGAAAGTACAGATTCAGATGATTTAGCGAGTTTGAAAAGAGCAAGCTACTGGAAAGCACCAAGACCAGATATTGTGCACAAATTTTTCGTACAAGTACCTGACGAGTGTGCATCTTGTGTTGACACGGTGCTTTCAGAATATCATTAAAAATCTATATCTGATCCAGGTTTCATTCTTATAGGTACTACATATATATTGCCTAAAATACTAGACGCTTAAAATCTATCTGAATTTTGCCTAATAGCCTTTCTTGCATCACTTTGAAAATGTCATAGAAGGATCACGGACCGCAGAGCTGAAGAGCGATAACGTAAATAACATCAACGCAATGGCTGAGGGCGAGTCTTGAGAATATCTAAGTATTTTAGAATCTAATGATCTGCAGACTTCTCTTAACTTGGCAAACAAGAAAAAAAACTAATTTGGCAATTAACACCTATGCAATTCTGGTCTTCACGTACTCTTGTTAGTCAAATAATCAAACACTGTCTTCGAAAGGAGAAACAGACAAAGTAGGGGTGTTAAAGATGTCATAAAAATCTGCAAGTCACAAGTTATACAGTTTTTAGACTGTTTGAAGACATAAAGCCATCCACGGTAAGCACCACAAAACATTAGGCCAAAATAAAACCCCTGTTCTTAGAAACGTGACAATTCGTTATTACGATTTAGAAAAAGAATGTCTGCACCAGAAGTTAATCAAACACGTGTTACTTCAAGACGTGATTAACCGGTGCCGATTATGTGGATATACCGATGAATCCACTGGGCACATTCTTAATGATTGTCGCAAAACCCTTAGTACTTCTAAAAGTATAGGTGCCTTTTTATTGATACATTTCAGTGCTTGTTCTTGAAAACAAAGATTGACACCGGAATTCACATGCAACCCATAGAACTCAGATCCTTAAGTATGAGCAATAACAATATAGATAAATGTGAAACATGCATCTATTTATACTGTTGTGATTTTGGCTACAGGCAATGTGCACGTCAGATACCCTGCACATCTTGAACATTTAGGAGTCAGCATGGTACTGGCAGCATCTCAGAAAACGATTTTGTTGAACACCTGTCGCATTGTAAGAATTATGCTAAGCCAACAGGAACAAAAGTGACTAATGTCAACTTTAACATCCGCGAAAGCTGTTTAGGGACAACAGCGGTGAAAGACAAACTCTACACTACACCATAATCTTAGTTTTAAATCTCATACAACATTATCGCAAGAGATGTCAAACATCGCATTAAATTAATTTATAGCATCTTGATCTCATGAGGCATTTGACGCAGTTCGTGGCTAATAATGACAATTACTAATAATGACAATACAATAATGACAATTTTGCATCTCTAAGAGCACTGATCACAAGGACAATTACTTTAACCAAATATTTTGTCTGCAGTCGTAACGGCTCCCTTTTAAGGTTTTGATACCTCTTCTCATTTTCCTTCTCCATTGCATT
>JAUELO010000075.1:526068-539733 GCA_032357855.1 Amphibolips quercusostensackenii | reverse complement strand
TCTGGTGCGGAAGAAGAGGATGTCGAGCTAGGAAAATTTTCAGGGACTGTTTGATTGAGAGAATAATTTGGAAAATCTTCGCTGGTAAAAAAATTCACGGTCTTGCCTGAGAAAAAAGGATTGGGTTGAGGAAGATTAGTTGAAGGTACCAGTCCGTGATTACGAATAGCCATAGAGACAGCTGTGTCTTCCATTTCGTCTCCTCGAAAAGATCGCATCCAAGGATCTTCCAGGAAAAAAGTCCCAGCAGGTGCCATTATGTAGTGTTCCATTACTCTGTTTATTGTATTGTCCACAAAGCCCTTGGCTACTTGAAAAGCCTGCCAACCTTTAAGCTTTTCCCTGGATAGTCTCTCTTCCTCGTCGAATTCTTGGCTTTCGGCTTCTTCAACTGGCCATTCGTTTTCGATTCTTGGACTCTGGAGTAAAAATTTTTTATTAAACTTGATCTTTTTATAATGTGACTAATACAGAAATTTTTTATAGTAAAATATTTAAGTTCTAGTTTTTATTAAGAATTCTTAGGATTTTAACTATGTTAACTAAGTTTGCTCATTGAAGTGAAGGAAAAGGAATTTTAAATATTTTTTTATTCGGATACAGATTTCAGAATTCATTTATCAATCAGAAATGGAGATATACTTTGAAATTAAAATCGCATGCTATCCTATCTAAAAAAAGTGATGTAAAAATATGTCTCGGAAATCTGTCAATCATTGTTAAAAAACTGATTGGCTTTTCATTAATTGAAGTTGTTTTATATTTTAAACATGACATTTTGAAAATTAAATCTACCAATAATACCTTACACTAAAAAATCACAGAAATCATTATGCGAATTGAGAAATATTTGTGCTTTTCAAATATTCATACGCGATTAGATTAAAACTTTTACATTAGCTAATAAACTACTGAAAATATCATGGCCGTGTCTAAGTTCACCGTAATACAGTGAGCAAAAACTTCAAATATCACACTTCAAAATATTACATATGTTTAATGTTAATACTTTTCGCTGAAAATTAATATTTAATCAATAATAATTTTGATATAAAACCATAACAATTCTAGGAAGACTTTAAATATCTAAAAATGTGTATGTTGTTAGTTCTTTCATCTGATTTAGCATTTTTAAACTAAAATCATCACCGAAATTCCCAATTTTGAAATATTTGAGGTTATGGGTTAGTGTTTTACACCAAGAATGGAAATAGGTACATTTTTTTATAAAACATCATGTATTAGATTTCAAAGATTAACCTTTTTTGCAACACTTTACTTCTTTCGGTTTTGTTAGCGTTTTTTACGAGAACTTGAAATTTTTAAACAAAACTCCTTATATTTTAAAGATTCATTGTTTTTTTTTTAGACAATTTTATGTTACTTTGGGTTTTTACACCAAAAATTTTTATTTGAGAATAAAAATCATTATAGCTCGAACAAGATTTGCAATATTTGAAGTTTCAAGTTGCATTAATGTTTTAAAACAGGAAATTAGTTATTTAAAAAAAGAACATTAGATTTCGAAAAATATTTACAATTCTGAAAAAATTTCGGTTATATTTGTTAGTATTTTTCGTTGAAAATTATTGGTATTTTTAATAATAAATTATTATATCAAAAAAATATGTACAATATTGAACAACTTTAGGTTATGTTGTCTTAGACTTATATATTATACCTGAAATTGTTATTTTTAAATAAAAATTATTACATTCAAATTCAATGAATTTTGTTTAAAACAGTCAAATTTGCAAGCTTAAACAATTTCGGATTGTATTGATATTTTCCGGTGGAAATGGAAATTTTTATCAAAAAATCATTAGATTTCAAAGAATATTTGTACTCTGTTATCAATTGTAGGTTATGTTGGCGTTTTACATGAAAAATTAGTATTTTAATTCAAAGAAAAATAATTATATTATTTAAGCAAGATGTAGAATCTTTTAACAATTTTGGATTCTGTTAGTGTTTTTCGTCAGAAAATAATGATATATTTAATAAAAAATTATTATATTTAAAAAAGTTTTACAATATTCAACAACTTTAGGTTATTTTATTGTGTTACACGTAAAATTGGTATTTTTAAACAAACTAAAGATTCTGGTTAAAAATATTAAAATTTAAAAGCTTAAACAATTTCAGATTGCATTAGTATTTTTCAGCAGAAATTACCAGTTTTATTTAATAAATCATTAGATCTCAAAGAAGTCATAATTTCAACAATTTTAGGTTAGGCTAGCGTTTTAAATCGAAAATTGGTATTTTGTTTAAAAATATTACTATAATTTAAACAAGATTTCGAATCTTTTAACCATTTTGAATTCTATTGTTTCGTCAGAAATTATTGGTATTTTTAACGTAAAAAAAATTATATTTCAAACAAGATGAACAAATTTAGGTTATTAGCATTTCACACTGGAAATCGGCATTTTTAGTTTAAAAAAATCCTTACATTTCAAAAAAGGTGACATTTTTGTGTACAATTGTAGGTTAAGTTAGCAGTTTTCACCGAAAATATCGACATAGATTTCACAGAAGATTTACAATTTTAGAACAATTTAAGGTTTACAACTTGGAACAAATTGCTTGTTATATTTGTTATGTTTACCGGGTTTTTGTCAAAAAATGGCATTTTTAATTTAAAAAATTAAATTTTTTAGATTATCATTCAGAGTCATAAAAGTCACAATTGCTGTATATTTTTTAGCTTCGTTGGTGTTTTTTTTTTACCGAAAAACGGTGCTTTTAATAAAAAATCATTGGATTTAAAAAAAAGATAAACTTTTGAACAATTTTAATTTATCTTAACATCTTTCACCGGAAATTATTGGTTAATTTGAACAAAAAAAATTAGGTTTAAAAGAGGATTTTTATTCTTAAACAATTTTTTGTTATATTAGTGTTTTCCATGCAAAAATGCTATTGCTAATAAAAAATCGTTAGATTTCAGAGAATATTTACTATGTTTGAAGAATAATAGGTATGTTTGCATTTATTAACGTATATATTCAGGTATTTTTAATAAATATTCAGATATTTTTGTAGATTAGATGATGCTTTCAAGTTTCGTGCTTTCCAGTTTCGATGTGTACATATTTACGATGAAACCTAATTTGAATAAATGTTTTAAATAAATTAATACTGTTTACTATTCAGCTAAAGATGATACTATTCAGCTCAAGTTGAAATTTTTAAATTCTTTTCCTAATTCGGATGCTAAAGAATTGGTTATTAATTTATATATATCCAAATTAAGATATTGAATTGCTCTAAAATTAGATTTTTTTTAACTATGAATATGGCTTGGAAATGGGATGTTTTTAGTTTAGATCCGTTTTAGATTTGATTTAGATGCGTAATAGTTAGTAAAGATTTTTTCTTCCGTTGCATCTACACATGAGTACTTTATATAAATTCAGCAGTCTACTTAAATACGTTGAAAATCCCAAAAACCTTGACTGCTTTAAAAAATATCAAGTTTCGAGACAAATATTGGAAATTCGATCAAAAACTTAATATTAAAAACTATAGAAATTGTTGCTTCTAACAAATAATTCAAATTCAAACCAAACTTGCAGAATATAATGCGTTTCTGCTTTTTTCCCCTCCAGAAACATAGCAAACAATAGAGGACAAGAAACAAATAAAAATCTACTCAAACCCATACAACGCCTGTCGAAGCAAAACAATAAATAAAAAACAGACTGCTCAATATAACGTCTGAAAGATATAAACAAATCAATTATCGAGCAAATTGCTCCAATCTTGGAATTCCGTATATAATATTCAGTAGAAACATATTCTCTGATGCCGTATTAACGGTTTCAACCCTGACCCAGTTACCTAAGAATTACGATCTCTATTTGTTAAAAGCAAAGGTCAACGACCGAGCCAATTAGCCTGGTAGTAAACAATGGAGAAAAATGAGAGGAAATCACCGATTCTTCCTTGTGTTCAACACTCGTGACAAGACGAGTCTTCTGCCGTTTTGGAGGATCCGGTCGATCATGATCATCCGTATCCGACTCTTCGACGTCGGTTGCCATTCTTTCTATTTTGAAACTAATTAAAATGCACCCCTGATGTATTAACCTAAACGGTAATCACTCCAGCGACGTGAAAAAAATTAGCTGATAATGACAGTCGACCAAGCCCTTGAAATTCCTGAGCGCTCCCGTATTTTTCCTTTTTCTCCCGCTATCGATCATCCCTCGGGTCAATTACTTTTCCCGAAATCATCTCCGAACACGCGGAGATCGCTTGATAAGAAAATAACTTGAAGATATCAGCGTTTCATTGCACAAAGAAATACATAATGAACAAATGTCAATACACACGCAAGGAGCACTTTGACAGCTCCAAAATGGCGCTCGACGCAATCTGTTTCCTTTGAAACTAAACTGGTGTCGACCGGTCAACATTTATATCTAACCTTGCAAATCCATTTTTTTAAATAGAACAACTACCCTGGAAAAATCTATCTTTTACGATTCTGTCCCGGAAAGATTTTAAATTGCCCATATTACTTTATAAGTGTTTAATTTGTAGCCAGATTACACACCAATTTCAAAATGGCGTGAACATGTGTTTTTATGAAATTTCAACATTTTAGAATTTAGTTTTGACGTTCACTCTTTGAAAAGATTTGAATTTTCCGGTCTGTGTTAAATCAAAGTCTATTGAGGATTTTCTTCGGAATTGTGTTTGTGATGGCCGTGTGCGGCGAATATATCAGGAGTCAATTTCCTACAATTGACGATGATCTGTATCATTACGTGGAAGGTAATGAGTGGAACATAACCTCCAAGTTACTTTTGATCCGTGCCCCGTTTTTGGGATTTAAACGAGCTTTTATGTTTCAGGAATCCTCGACAGCTCCAGGGATGACTTTGAGGATGGCGATGAAGTTTATGAAGCTATTGGTCAAGTTTTGCATGAGGTAGCCGACAAGTCAGAAATCGAGGTTAGGTCAGTAACTCGGTGTAACCTTTTTAATTAATTTTTTCTGGGGACCAATGTTGACTTTCAAGAGCTCAATTAACATTTACGAAGATTCTATAATGCGACAGTCAAATTGATAATAAATTTGATATTTTTGAGTTTATTGGTTCTCGCGAAAAAAGTTTTTGATTCATATGCAATACTTCGTGGTTGCAGTGAAAGTTTATAAAGTACATGCTGAGAAAATATAATTTTTTAAAAAGAATTGTTCAAGTCCCGATTTTTAAAATGTTATATATTTAGGAATATTAGAAGTCAGCAGAATTTTTTGTTTGTCAATTATTTGTCTTTTTGATGTTACTGCTCTCATCTGTAGCATTTACGCCAGTGAAACCGAATTGGGAAATTGAATATCTGGATCCAAATAATTGCAAATAACTTTTATATTTTCTCTTAGGCTTGCAGTTTTTAAACTTTACTTGAATCTCTATAATAATATTGAATTTGAGTGTCAACATTTTGATTTATCTTGATTTCTAGGCAAATATGCGAAAATTTGCTCAAAATTTTAAAAGGAGGGTCGAATGGAACCAAGAATGGTACAAATGACAAAAGGAACGGCGTAAATAAGGTTTTAAATGCTCCAGTTCATTTGGGATCAATGGCAGCAACATTAGAAGCTCAAGTCGAACAAATCAAAAGTATTTGGGTTACAACTCGAGACGATGGGATGGTAATTTTCCCCGTTTTTTGTTTTTACACATTCATACAAGGAAAGTTTTTATTTTACTTCAGCGTTTACATAAAGCCTTAGTAAAATGTTGTATTTTATATCGATATCGGAAAAATCGTAATCAAAGATTCTCGAAAAACTTTCTCCTTTTCTCTTTAAATATACGATATTTGAAAATACAATTGTTTGTTATACATCTACAAACTTATTATATTCAAAACTAGAATATGCTACAGCGAGTAGTAAAAGTTTTTTTCTAACTAAGCGAATTATCTATTATAATTAATTTAAGTCTTTTTAATTTGAACGATTGCAAACTAAACTGTTTAGAATGTAGATCAAACTTTAAAGCTTGAATGTTTTTGAAATTAACTATAATAAAGTACGATAGTCTGTTTGTCCATATTGAAAATACTTTAGTTTAAATTTGAATAACGATTGTCATTATGTTAGACATTATAACAATTATTGTTCGTTTAGAATAATATTTAATTCATGTAAAGATTGATCAAAATTGAAAGAAACCTGTTTCTCTTATTTTTTCTTAAATGAAGAATCTTCATACATTTCAAAAATTTGAAATAGATACTGTTTTTAGTTCTTAGACAATTTCAAGTTAATAGCTTTAAAGTTAAATATTTTTGATTTTGTAATATTAGACAATTTCTAGATGTTTTAAATTCACCAATTTCTGAATTATTGATTGTACATGTAAATCTTTAAAATTGAAGATTTAAATTTGACCAATGTGTGACTCACTATATTTAAGGAAACAGTTAAGATCTCCAAATTTGTATATTACTAACTGGAATCAATCATTTCTTAAATTATTCGTTTCAAATATTTTCAGAACTATTAATATTAAAAAAATTGATATTATGAATTTTTAAATAGTTTATATTTTTAGTATTAGAAAATAAAAATCCAGGTACGTAAATGCGCGCTTCGCGCTCGTGAATATCATTTAAACAGTTTATTTAAAGCAATTTAATTAATAATTTTAATTTTATTTATATTCATGGAATTTTAAAAGATTTCTATATGTTTTAATGAATTTTTACCGTTTCCAAAGATTTCAACGATTTTAAGTGATTTTAACTGATTTCTACTGATTTAAACAATTTGAAGGAATATGAAGGACATAGAAAAATTTTAAAGGATTTTGAAGGTTTTATTTTATTTTAAAAGATTCCAAAGAATTTAAAAAGATTTCTCTTAACAAAATTTAGTACTCCTAATATTCAAAAATGTGTTATTATAGATTTTTAAATACTTTATGTTTTTTATAATAGAAAATAAGACCTCAGGGACGTAAACGCGCGCTCTGCGTGTGTGAATGTTATTTAAACGCTTTATTTAGAGCAATTTAATGAATAATTTTAATTTAATTTATATCTGAGGGATTTTAAATAATTTCTACTTAATTGATTTCTACGATTTCGTGATTTTGAGATTTTAAAGGGATATGAAAGTACTCGACAAATTTTAAAGGATTTTAAGGATTTTCAGTTTCAGTGCGTTTTTAATACTATAATATAAAAAATCCAGGGATTTGAACACGCGGTTCGCGTTCGTGCATTTACTGTTAGTGTAGAATATATTAGGCGCTCAAACTTGCATTATTTTTAATTTGAGTTTTATTTTTAGAAGGGTAAGTATTCTTGGTTATGAGAAGATTTAAAACATATAAAAGTGGTTTATATAACAAATTTTATGTTTTCTCAGGCTTTTTCATATCGCTGTAAATGGATTTTCAACGACCTAAGTTTATCCAATTTAAAAATAATTTTTAAAATCGCAGAAATCATAAAAAAAGCATCTAACATTATTTAAAAGCTATACGATTTCTTATGAAAAGATTGTTTCTTGTTTTCTAAACGTAAAAATAAATGTTTGATCCTGCCAATGTCCCCCTTTTTTTAACTCTTTTTGCGCTGTGATCCCTGGAATTGTTCTAGTCATTATGTACTTTTTGATTTACATTCTACATAACTTATATGATAAAATCGTTCTTAATTATTTTGCTAGTTTAAGATACTAATTCATTGACGTTAAAAAATTATTTCTTATGGATAAATATAGTTTGACGAGGTCAGTTTTCACTACCCTATTTTTGTAACATTTGCCAAAGTTATTACCCTTTATACTTGCAGAAAGTAGACGCCAAGAAATTAGAAAAGGCTGAAGCGAAATTGCAACAAAAGCAAGAAAAACGAGTTGGCATTGATCAAACAGCAGCAAAAATTGTCAACAATGCTGCCCCAGCCTTGGAAACAGCAAGTGCTAGCCAAATGATGAGTAAAAAGGACAGCAGGCTGGAAACGAAAGGATCAACAAATAAGACTACAGACATAAGAATAGAAAACTTTGACGTAGCTTACGGAGATAGGGTATTATTGCAAGGAGCAGATTTAACTCTCGCTTTTGGTAGACGTTATGGTCTTATCGGTCGAAACGGTTTAGGGAAAACTACTTTACTTCGAATGATATCTAGGTAACTTTGAATCTAAATAGCTAATCTAAATAAATAGCAGTTGCTAAATTACCTTTTTTATAATATTAACATGGAGTTATCTTTTTCATTGCCAACAAATTTTTTGAAATTTTCGAAAATTCTACTTGATTTTTGGCTCCATTTTTCTCCCCAAAAGAAGGAGTAATTTTGAATTAAAAAATTGTAATCTAAGGAAATCAAACGGGTTTGATTTACAGTTAGATTTTTTTTTCTATTTTTTTCTATTTCTATTTTTCTAAGTTCTTTGGTTCATTTCAAAGGTAAGTCTCCATAGAATTTTTTTTATATTTTAAAAATATTTTTAGATTTTTTCCCTAGATTCCACCCTAGGGTTGAACTTGGTGCAAGAAAGTCGCAATATTTCAAATAACGATTGTATTCACTAAATGATTTGAAAAAATCCAAAACAATATTTTTACGAATATTATTAAAATTTATTAAAATATGCTAAACAATGAATTTTTAAAATGTTTGTGAGTATTTACACATTTTTTTAATTTTGCGACTTTTTTGCACCATTCTTGACCCTAGGGCAGAATCTAGCGCGAAAATTCTATGAATATCTTAAAAATTCAACAAAATGATATGGACGCTTGCCTTTAGAATGACCCCAAGAAATTAGAAAAATGTTAATTATTTCCATAATTATTCTAATTATTCGAAAACAGCGAAATTTCACGTTTTTTGGAATCTCTATAAAAAAATTGAAATTTTTCCTTCAACTTGGGATTATTAGATGCAGCATTTCATTACCTTTCGCGGACTTATGAGACAAAATTTTTCACGGTAATATTATAAAAATTGCGGCACTTTAGCAAAAGCTCCAAAAGCAGGCGTATAGATAATTTCCGCCGGTAGTGTGTGTAAAAGTTGAGGAAGCCTATCAGGATAACCCGTGATATAAAAAAATGTAAATTTCACTTTTGGACATCACAGAAAAGTTAAAAGTTTTTACGGTAATTAAAAAAAAAAATTTATCTGTTCAAAATTTTTTGCGAATCTTTTATGTATCCAGTTTTAAATAATAAATAATGATATAAAATATATATATTTTAGAAAAAATAATTGTTGATCAAATGAACAGGTTGGGATTTTTTGAAGTATCAAATATGAAACGTCAAAGTATTTTTCGTTTAATTTTTTGGAACGTGTACATTTTTTGAACTTAGTTCATACGCCACTTCAAAATAGTCAACAAATGCAAAATTATCATCATTAATTGTTATAAATTTCTGTGAACGAAACGAGAAAATATATGTGGAAGTTTTGTTTTATTTGAAATAAGTGAAAATGTGTAAATGTAATATTTTTATTGAATTTTCAAAAAAATAAAAATTTTATCAAAAATAATTTTTCACTAAAATATAATTTTATATTATTTTTCATCAGAAACTGTACACATCAAAGATGGGCAATAATTTTTTTTTATATTATATTTTTGTTTTGTCTTAAGAATTTTGATTTTAGAACTGTACAGGAAAAATTAAATAATATAAAAATTTTTTACCTTATTTTAACTCATTTCATCAGTGATCGAAGTTTTTTGTTTCTTATGATAACTTGGGTTCACTTGGATTCGTTTTTGACAATAACAGCTCATGATTTAGCTTGTACTTAGTTTTGCTTAGATTCACGTAGTTTTTGGTATTGTATTTCAGATTTTGACCTCTGATGTGTAGACATTTTGAAAATTAATTAGATCCCTATTCGATAATCATAATTTATAATCAATTTTAGGTTTAATAAGTCTTATTGTTTTTCTTCAATAGTAAACAACTTCGAATTCCATCTCACGTGAGAATCTTACACGTGGAGCAAGAAGTAGCAGGAGATGAAACCTCAGCACTTGAATCTGTATTAGAGAGTGATTATGAACGAAGCGCGTTGCTTAGTCGTGAAGCGGAATTGCAGGCAGCAATTGCAAAAGACGAAGGAAAATCAGGAGACTTGGGAGAAGAATTGGCTCGAGTTTACGAATCTATGCAGCTCGCAGAAGTAGAAAAAGCACCAGCCAAGGCGAGCACGATTCTCTCAGGTCTTGGTTTTTCGGTCGAGAGACAAGCCTGGCCCACCAAATCATTTTCTGGAGGATGGAGGATGCGTCTCGCGCTCGCCAGGGCGTTATTCTCCAAACCTGATTTGCTACTTCTTGACGAACCGACAAACATGTTGGATATCAAAGCCATCCTCTGGCTCGAAAAATATCTTCAATCGTGGCCTACAACTTTACTTGTAGTTTCTCACGATCGTAATTTCTTAGACACGGTATAAAGTTCTTCCATTTTTATTCTACTAGCACTTGATTTTATTTATTCTCTATCCATTGTTATTTCATGTATTTATGTTGCAGGTTCCAACCGATATTCTCTATTTGAAAGCCCAAAAGATAGAAGCTTATCGTGGAAATTATGAACAGTTTTCAAAAACGAAAGGAGAACGCGAAAGGAATCTGCAAAGAGAATACGAAGCTCAACAAGCGAAGCGAGCTCACGTCCAAGAATTCATCGACCGGTTTCGTTACAATGCCAATCGTGCCTCTAGTGTCCAGAGTAAAATAAAGATGCTCGAGAAACTGTAAGTTTCTCTGCCTACGTGCTTTAAATTGAAAATATAATCAAGTCTCTCTTTAAAAAGTATCTTTAATTTGCAGTCCAGAATTGAAGCCAATGGAGAAGGAAGGAGAAGTGACCTTGCGATTCCCGGAAGTAGAGGCTCTCAGTCCTCCGATTCTCCAGTTGAACGAGGTTTATTTTCGATATAAAGAGGGAATTGATATATTATCTAACGTTAATCTCACTGCTAGTTTAGAGTCACGAATCTGCATTGTGGGAGAGAATGGAGCCGGAAAAACGACGTTACTGAAACTAATCACGGGAACTTTGAGTCCTACGCGTGGAACTGTTCATGTTCATCGAAACCTGAAGTTTGGATACTTTAGTCAACATCACGTCGATCAACTTGACATGAGAGTATGTCCAGTTGAGCTGTTGCAAAATCATTTCCCAGGTATAATATAGATTCAGATAATAATTTATCGAGTGGTTTTTGAAATCTTTGTGAAATTTTTTGCAATCTTTGCGAAATCTTCTAAATGTTTGTGAAATTTAAAACTTTAACCTTGAAAACTTGGAAATCTCCTTGATTTTTTCATGAGAACCTTGAATTTGATTTTTTTATTCTTTGCTTATAAAACATTTATTTGATTTAAATCCGTAGAGTAATTTAAATCTTGTAGTCTTTTAGTATTGCTTAAAATCTTTTAGTATTTTCATATTTAAAATTTGGTTAAGATTTTTAAAATACAAATTTTTTCTGATATTCAACTTACAAATTATAAAAATTATTAGTTGAAAATGTCGATGTTGATTCACAAGGTGGCCACTATTCTATAATTTTTGTCTCCCGGCTTTCTCCCGGTTTAGAAAAGAATATATTCTCTGTGGGATTCCCACAGTTTTTTCACATATGATCAATGTCGCAAGTCGATGAGTATCAGCAAACCTTTTTGCACGAAATCTATTGACTTTGAATCATATAATAAGTAGGATAAGGAAATTATTGCATCTAATAAAGGAAAAGAGAGAGATGTGTTTTATGATATACTAGCACTAAATTCACGCGCGCAAAGCGTGCGTGCAATTCAAAATTGAAAGTGTTTGACATTAAAGCATTTTAAAACAAACTATCAAAATTGTAAAATTTCAGACTAAAATTTTGAAAATTGGACAAATTCTTTAGAAAGAAGTTTAATTATATAATTTCCAATTCAAAGCGTTAGAAGTGAAACAATTTTATTTTGAATTGAAGATTCTCGAAATTAAATGATTTCATGTTAACATTTCGAAAATAGGACAATTTCAAACCATTAATTATTGAATACTTTCAGACTCGAATTTTGAAAATTGGATCATTTAAAATTTGAAGGAATTGTAATTGTGTTATTTATAATTAAAAGAGTTCTCACTTTAATAATTAAAAATTCCTACCCTTGGATCTAAATAATTTTAAATTCAAAAAGATTACAATTTGACAATATAAAATTGAAAACTAAATTGAATCTTTCAAAGTCAAATCTTCTGAAATTGTAAAATAAAAAATTTTTATTACATAAAAAAATGATAGTTTAACATTAAAACTGATTAGACAAATTTTTCTGAAATCTAAGAAAAATTCTTTAAAAAAAAACGTTCAAAGTAAGTAGTAATTTTGGATGGGAAACATTAAAAATGAAAAAATGTCTACTCCAGAAGATTGAAACTTAAACTTAAAAAAATTTTATACCCAAACGCTTTGAAATTACAATTATTTTAAGTAAACCTGTTCGTACCGTAAGAATCCAGCTATTTGTACCGAAATTTCGGTACACGCAGTCACGGCCAAATTTAAATCGTTTAAAAATTCATAATTTTTAAATTGTTAATTAAATCTACTTTTCAGAATTCATCTAATTCAATTTCAGTTGCAAATATTATTCATTCAAAATTAAAGAAGTTGTTCAATTACTGAAGTATCGATTTCAAATAGTTTAATTTTTATCTTTTTTATTTTAAATACATAATACGATTTTTAATTTCTTAATTTTCAAGACTTTCTTTAGAATTATTATTAATTCTTGAAATTTTCTAATCAAATATTTTTAAATTTGAAATGATTAATTCGTTCAAATCTTCCACTAAATATCATACAATTTATTACATTGAAAATTAAAAATTAAAAAAAAAGAATACAAAACAAGATTGCTATAATATGATTCCAATGTTTGGAATTGCACAATTTTAAGCTTTTCAATTCGAAATTGGTATATATTTTCATGTAAAATTATGAAATTAAAAACTAACTACTAAGGCTTTTAATATGAAATTTTGAAAAATTTGAAAGCGAAATTGTCCTGAATTTTGTAATATATGAATTTGAAACTACAACTTTGTGAAATTTTAATTTCGAAATCCCCAAAAATAAAGAAATTTTAAACCAAACGTTTTCGAATTTAAGCTTTTGAAGCAAAAAATGTGTAGCTTTAAGACTTTAAAGATCAAACTGTTGTAGAATTGCGCATTCACAACCATGATTTTAAATTGAAATTACAGATATTTTTAAGATGATAAATATATTATTAATAGTATATTATTGTGATTATTATTGTGATTAAATTATAGTTTTGAATGCGCAATTCTAAAACAGTTTAATATCTTTGAGCCCTTGAAACTAAAGTTTTTTCTTAAATTAAGTTTTGGAGGTTTCAATTTTGAAACTTCACAATATTGTAGTTTCAAATTCAAAATGTCAGAACCATTCCGCTATTAAATATTTCAAAATTTCGTGTCAGTTTTGAATTTAATGATTTTAGATATAAATATAAAGCAATTTCGCATTGAAAGGCATAAAATTGTTTAATTCAAAAAATCAGAATCATTATATCAATCTCGTTTTTTTTTTTTTTTTTTTTTTAATTTTAAATTTTCAATGTAATATC
>JAUELO010000075.1:428902-444149 GCA_032357855.1 Amphibolips quercusostensackenii | reverse complement strand
TTGTAACAAACCTAAGGAATTCAAGAGACCTAATGTTTTTGAATAACCTTTCGAAATTGAATTTGAATTTCGACTGATTTTTTTATCCTAAAATGAAAAATTTGGAACATTCACTTTCCTTTTAATTTTTTTCAAGGAAATACTTTTGGATTCAACAAGATGATGATTGTGGAAGCGGCCTCGGCTCAGATCAGCTTCTTTACGAACCTTGGGTATTGGGTCGACGCGAAAGTGTCTTAGGACCCTGTCTCATTTCTTCTTCATGGCTTGGTTGACCGTTCCTGGAATATGCACCCCGAAGAGAATCCTTGTCCCAGTCCACGTAAATAATTGTGTTGTCTGGCTGTCTCGTGTCTTGGAGACACGTTTAGAATAACAATTTTACTCACTTTTTAATGTGAACGAAACGAAAACGACCTGCAAACACCGTCGCGGCTCGGCCGTGACTGAGAAGTCGTAATATGCGCTTTCACCTTGCGCGAGCTAACGCGAAGGCACTCACGATTCTACAGTTTCTTCTGTATAATACCTAACCGGTATTTCGATCGGTTTGATCGGCTTCGTTAAATAAGCTTACATTGCTTACACGAAAAACAAATTTAATAAAAAATACAAAAAATTCGCTACGTAGACTTTCAACCGGTTTGGACATTTCTGAGGACACTTATTCTTGGAATGCAGTTTTGAACTTGCTTCCGTTTCTTCTTGAAAATTATATTCTGGATAAATATTTCATTAATCGAATTTTAAATTTCATTTTTTGACTGGAATTCTAATTTTTCAAATTGATACCTCATACAAAATTAAAGGATTTGAGTCTGATGTATCTGAAATAAATATTGATTGTAAGATCAGGAGTTAAAATTTTCAGGTTGACCATTCAAATCTCGGAAACAAATTTCCGTTCATTCAAATTTTTTATGATTCGAAAAATAAAACAATTTGAAATTTAGGACAATAATAACTCTGATCGCAATTCGATAGATTAAACATGAAGGATTAAAAATTGTTCAAATATTGGGACATTCAATTTGAAATTTTAGAAGTTTGAAAGACTATCCGGAAACATATAAGTTGTAACGTTTCTGTTTAAGGAACGTCCATATTAATTACGTCAGGGTGATTTTAGGAATTCTAGAACCCCTCTCCCTGTTATCAGGATATGTAAGGTTTTTATGAGCCCTCCTTCTTATGTAATATTTTATCATTTTTACTTGATATGACAATTACTTTCATTGTAAACAAGATTTTAAAGGATTTTAAGCGATTTCAAGGGATTAAAATTTTTTTAATTGTGCAGTGAAAAGCTTTTTGAGATTTCATGATATATTAAGGGATTTCAAAGGATTACAAAAGTTTTTTGGTTTTTTCAAACGATTTCAAACGATTTCAAAGGATTAGGACAGATTTCAAAATTTGTACATTATTTTAAAAGATTTCAAGAGTTTGAAGTTATTACCTAACCTAGAACAAATTCAGAGATCTCAAATTTTTAAGGGATTTTACAGGATTTTAAGGGACATCAATGAGTTTAATCGGATTTGTCGACATTACGAAAGATAATGAATTAAGAACGATTTTCACGAATTATGAAAGATTTTAAGGAACTTCAAGAGATTTTAAGTAATTTTAAAAAATCTAAGGGGCTTTCGATGATTTCACGGAATTCACAAAAATTACGAAGTACTTCCATGGACTTTGGAAAATTTCGCAAGATTTCCCACAGATTTGAAAGATTTCAATGGTCAAAGGATCTCACAATATTTCGAAATATTTCATGGAATTTCACGTATTTTAGCCAATTTTGAGATTTAAGGGATTTCCACGGATTTATTTAATGGATTATAAGGAATTTTTGTGAAATTTCGAAGATTTCAAGAATTTTAAAAGATTTCACAGAATCTGAAAAATTTTTTAATGAATATCCACAGTTTTTAAGGGATTTCAAGACACTGTACGATATTTATGGAATTCAAAGGATTTCAAGGAATTTATGACTTGATAAAAAAGAAATAATGATTTAATGTGTATAATAGCATAAAAAGTAATTTTAACAGCCAAAACAGGTTTCAATTAGCATATTAAAAAAATAATTAAAAAGAGGAAACTTACGTAAGAAATTATTTGCCCCCCCCCCCCTCCATAATTAAGGATTCGTAGGATCCCCCCTCCCAAGCCTTACGTAATTAATGGACGCTTCCTTACAATTATTTCATTTCAAACGCTTCCAATCGTCAATAAAGACTGAAATAAATTCAACACTTTGAATTAAAAATTTTCCAACTTCATAAAATTCGTTTTGTTACCTGTTCAATTATTTAATTCTTTAAGATTCCAATTTAAAATAACATTGTGGAATCTTTAATGATTAAACTGAAATTTATTCAACTTCTATGCACACTTTCAAAATAGAAGCCATTATAATCGTAACAATTCTTGTTTTGAGGCCTCCAAACAAGCAATTTAAAAATCGTACAATATTAAATTGGAAGCATTCAATATGGGTCCGTTCAAAACTACGTCAAATGGGGGGGGGGGGGTTAGTAGATTCGTTAACAATTTGTGAAGTCAGGGAGATGGGTAAATGCAAAATGTGACATCACACATGGAATATAAATTTGTGCAACAATTTTTTGAAATGCTTGAAAAGATAAAATAAAATATTATTTATATGTTTATTTAGTAATATGATGTGTGGACGTTTTGTGTTTTATTTTAGGCGTTTATCAAATTAATTCGAAGTAAAAATTTTGACTAATGAGGGGGAGGGGGTATTCGTACTTATTAAAGTGTTTAAAATAGCGTGAAGTAGTTTTTGAACGGCCCACTTGTATACCTAATGTAAATTTGTAGCGATTCGAAAAGTTGCAAATTTTTAATTAAGGCTATCAAAATTAAAAATTTTTTAGGGTAATCAAAATTCGATAAATTTTAAATGAGGCATTAAAAACTGCTCAAATATTACAGCTTTCGATTTAAAACTGTCCGGTTTTGAATGTTTTCAATTTGAAATAAATTTACAGAATAATAAAAGATTCAATTCAAAATTTTTCCAACATAATCGCTACCGATTACTTTTACACTATCAAATTTGTAAAGTTTCAATAAAAAAAAATATCGAAAAATGATTTTTAACACTGAGTAATTTTTAATTTGAAATAACATTTCAAACACAAGACTTCCAAGAACTGAATAATTAAACATTTGCAATTTTTAACATTGTAAAGTTAAAATTTAGATTCATAACGATTATGGAAGCTTAAATACATATACGTTTTTTTCTCACAGCTTCCATCCTTTTAAGAAGTTGCAATCATTCATATTGTAAAACTTCAAGAAATATTTTTATCAAACAAACGAAATTTTAATTAAAATCCCTTTTGAATGAAAAGGTTCTGAATTTATTCTATTTGAAGGTTTACAAATTTAAGACCTGAATTTCAAAAGCTTGAAATTGCAGAAATGTAAATTCGAAATTATAGATTCAAAAGCCTTTAATATTGCCCCGCTTAATGAAACGATCATCGAAACCTCATTCATAAATCTCTACCCTGGAAGTATTAATTTTTAATTTATCCTAATTATATTTCCTACAAACGCGTGCGAGCATCTGATTAACATACCAGGAGAAAAAAATCCACGATAACTCAACGCAACATGCACTTCTCAATCACTGTTGCAACTATGTAACTATGACTGTAACAAGTGAACTCCATTGTTTCGTCAAACAAAACTGTCCGAAATGACTATTTTATTCATTTATGGAAAACCTTACGTAACAAAAATCTCGGTATTGTAAAGCACGTTCTATGTGAAATTTTTTAATTCGTCTGAAAGCCTAAAGATTATTTTAATTATTCTTTACGTATACTGGCATTATGAAACCATCCAAGTAGGTAATTATAATCATGATTCTAAATACAAGTCTTAAATAAAAGAATTTGAAATCTTATTCACTTTTTTCTGAATCTAGACTCGTATTCTAGCAGTAAACTTTTTTCAATCCGTGATAATAATTTCAGATAATATAATGCATTACGTCAATAAAGTCGGATGAATATTTATCGGCAAATACTCAATCATTTTAAGTCTTGGCAGACAAAAGAAATCGACGATGAAGAAAATAGGAAGTCAAAGAAGCACGCATTATGTTCAGGAAGATTTCACCGTTATTTGAGGATGAAAAATATCATTTAAAACACATGTTGCGTTATAAGGAAATGTCAAAGAATGACAGTTGCACTGTTAATAATATAAAACATCGACTTGTGACATAATCTTATTTTTATCGTAAACATAGTACAGGAAATAAATAGAAATTTTTTTGTTTAATTTGAGAGTGAAAAAGAAAAGTTTAAAGGCTAATTTAATTTCAAGCACGAAATGGATATTGCTTTCAACGCTTCATTAGATATTGATAAGTCCAATGATATTTTTCTGCAAGGATGCAACCACGGTTTCATTTTTATGTGGAACTTTCATCGGACACTTTTAAATCAAATTTAGGTTTCCAAGCAAAACCCAGCTGATTTGATAACTGACCTGGATTTAAATTAATTATTTTCTAAAAATCAAAGTACTTATTACTCCCAGACTATTTATACTACACAGAATGTAAAATGTACATTATAGAATATACGTAATGCAAAATAGTCCTCTAGAAATGTAGACTTCATTTTTGTTATGTCTCGTAATTACGAAGTCGTTTAACGACTTATTTGAAAATGCGAATAATCGAATGAACGAAAGTCAAGGACTCGACAGAAGTCTCTCCTACGCGTTGCATTGGCAAGGAGAGAAACGATGCGGAACGTGAAAAGCCTACAGATACTTCTGAATTTATGAAATTCCAGTGCACAATTTAGAAACGTTTCTAGCGAAACATACTTAAAAAAACAATATGGATGAGAAGATTCTGAATTTAATTAATTGAATTAACAAGGAAGAACAAAAGAAAATTATATGATAAATAAATTTCTCTCCTTTTGGGAATAATGATCTTTGTTTTTTTAACTTCTTCCGGAGTTTTTAAGACTGGCATAACAAACCGGGATTGGAGACTCAACATTAAACCGAAATATTTCGAATTCACAGAGTGATTTCAGGACATCAGAGGCTTTTCTATGCTCGTTGTGGTTGCATAAGAAAATAACATCTTTTCGCTCTTTGCGTGTGCGTGCATCGTCGCTTGCATTGTAATAATTATAGTTGCGAACTTTCCCATTATTTTTACTCACCGAAGAGGACCACGCGGTCACAGGTCGTCTGGCTGGGAGACCTTCCGGAACTTTTCCGAGCTACTTTGGAACGTTGTCCTCTTATTTTTCGAGACCATCTCTGACCTGGTTTTTTTTTACTTGGAGTCTGATGAGCATCTCCATTTCGGGCACTGGAAATATAACCAGATTTTGATTATAGATTCAAAATTTCAGATCCTTTCATTCATGTTTTGGATATTCTTGCTTGATTTAAATTCTTGTTGAAACGTTTCAGGATTTAATTTAATTTACAAAATAAACGCCCCTAAGAACTCGCTTCATGAATTTTGTCAACCTGTATAACAATAAATGAGTTTAAGCAGCGAGAAAAAGTTTTTAGGATTGCTCCCAATGATGACAAGGTATTAAAGTCTTTAACATTTATCTCATATATGTCAAATTGGAAAGAATATATTAGAAACGTTTGAAACTATAGAGCTATTGTTTTCATCAAAACAATAAAGACGGACGTCATGCTGTTGACTTTTAGGTCGAATGGTGAAGCAACACACATCAATTTCTTCATATTAATCCGAAGAGCAAACGAAATCGAAAAAATGCAATCAAGACTGTAAACAAAAATTGAAAACTTTCAACATCCCATTAAAAAAGTTCTAATCTTTTAAAATAAGAATTTTAAACAAAACTTTCTAGATTAAATGAGAATCGAGATTCAGACACACTGAAAAATTTAATTATTTAAGTTCGAAATTCGTAACATTGAGGCCATAAAACCCTTTTACAAATAAAAGAATGCAAACCTTTTTAATAAAATTCCAAATTTATAATTTTTTAATGCATGCAAATTAATTCGAATGTGTGCGGTTGGATACATGGCATTGTTTACAAAACATAAACATTTTGATCTTTCTTGGATTTTTTCATATATAACCTCCTTACATATTTGATGATTTAATTTTACATTCTATCTACTTTCTATGCTTTTAAATTTCAATACTTTTTACTTTTGCTGCTTATTGCTTTTAATTGTTAATGTTACAAACTCTCGAATTTTTCGTGTTTTACAATGTGCGTGATCAAAAATTTGAATCAATTACAATTTGAGAAAATGGAAACTAAATTAATAAAATTTAAATTTTTTCACTGATTATTTCAAGAAATTGAAGTTGGATTCGCTCAATTTAAAGTAATTCTGTTTCAATTTCTTTAAAACTAATTTAGATGCTTTCAAGATTTTTTTATGGTTTAGATGTTAGGAACTTAAAAATTAAAAAACTGAAAATCCTACATTCGAACTTATTTACTTAATTTTTTTTTAATTCACATGTTAAGCAACTGAAATCAATCTCAAAGATTTCGAATTATTTCATTTTTCTTTAGATAAAAGAGTTCAAGATCGAATCTATTAAAACATTTTAGACTTAGAATTTTTTAAAAGTAAGATTGCTTTCAAATTAAAATGTTATACAATCTATAGATGCTTTTAAGCATGAAGTTCTCTGAAATTCAAATTGCTACATGCTTCAAACTTTGAATTCTTTCCAGTTTTTATACTGAAATTTTTTGGATTTTTACTAATTTATATATCACACTAACACTAACAATTTCTAAAACAAGAAGGCTTTCAAATTAGAATTGCTCCAAATTCAAACTAAATTCCATTTGGTTAATTTTAAGCTTAAATTTTTCTTAAATTTAATTTTTTAAATCTCACTTTGTTCACTGAAAAATTTGTATTACCCTCAATTTCAAGTATTCCAATTTTTTTCTGTCTTTCAAATAACAAATTACAATTACTGCAAACTTTAGATTCTTCATAATTCAGATGCTTATGAAATTTAATTCTTTTTCTCTGCATTAGCATTAGAAAAATTGTTTTCCTTTACTATTTTATTATCACCATAAATTCCTCTATAATGTTAAACAACTTAATTATTAATATTAAATAGTTTAAGAAAACAAGTAACAAATATTTATTTTTCTATATTTACCCGTTCGCTAAAATTGTTTACGGTCATTTAAATAAAAAAATTCAAGCTCTTAAAGCTGAAAATTTTTTCATTTGAAGTAATAAAAATTGAACTGCAAATTAAAGCACTGGAACAACTCTTTTGCATTTTAAACTTTTAAAATGAATGCCTAAAAAATGTTTAACCTAAGCGCTCAATAATTTACATGTATAAAATCAAAGCTTTTAACACTTTAAAAATGATTACTTTTAAATTAAATGCCGTTAGACTGCAAAATGAAAAATTAAAAACTTTTATACATTGAGCAATTCAAAGATTTCTGGTTAAAAAATATATCATTTTCTATACTCTAACATTAGAAATTAAACGAATACAATTTTTTCTGACTGAACACTTTAAATTTAAAGTTATAGTATTTTAATTGTAAGTCGTTTCAAATTAATAATGTTTCAATTGTTATTTATTCATAAAAATTCAATACTTACACTCATAATTTAAAAATTTTATAAATGGAACAGTTAACATTGTAACATTTAAAGATTAAGTTTAGGAAAATGCAATTTTCACTATTCGAGGTATTCCATTTTCAAACAATTTAGTTTCAAATTGTTTTGTTTTTGATATTTTATTCCGAATTTCTGATTTTTAATGAACAGTCAAATATTGCTAAATATAAAAAATTGTTCCTTTTTTTAATTAACAAATTTCAAATTGAATGGATTACAAATGAAATAGTTTAGACTGAAACAATAATTAGATAGGACTTGAAAATTAACAAAAGGGTTTATGAATCTATTAATTTGAAACTATTGTAAGATTGAAAATAGAGCACAAAATTACAATTGAACATTTCATTTGTTTAACTAAGGCTTTCGAATTGAAACAGTTGCATTTTTAACGTTACAATCTGTTTAATTTTAAATAGATAAATAATCGTCTTGTAAAATCAATTAATTGATTTTTATTTGTTTAAGTCTTCAAAACCACATTTTAAAATTCTTTAAATTAAACCTGCACGCTTAAAAGTAAAGACCTATAATGGAATATTTTTAAAGTAAAAGATTTTAGAATTACGCACTGTAAACTGGATAATTTCATAATTGTAAGTTTTAACAATTGAACTTGCATTAAAAAAAAAGAGTTGAAATCGAACTTATTTTAAATATTGCATTATATCATGAGATATGAAATTTTTAGTACAACTGACTCGCCAGCGGACACCCTGATATTCCTATAAAAGCAAACAGTTTAGACATATTATACCAATTTAGTTTTAATATCTAAATTTAAAAAAAAAATATTTTGATCGAGCAGTTTCAATTAAGAACTTTTACAATTTCTTCGATTTATCACAAATAGATATTTTCAAATTTGAGATAACTTTATTCTGCTATTTCAAATTTTTATTTCGAGTACTTTTTAAAACTTTAAAATATTTTTTTCAAATTTAGATAATTTTAAATTTAACATGATTAAATATTTGAATGCTTGAAATAATAGATCCTTTCTACTCTGTATGCTTTTAAAATCCAATACTTAATCAGATTAAATTGAATTATTATTTTTGAATTAAATCGTGCAAATTATAAAACCGCAAGAACTCTCACGCATCCTCCAAACTACTTTTCTAATTTGCGTAAATTAATTTCTTGTCTCTCTTTAGAATGGAAATAAAGCAGTGCATAAATGCAGGAGCTGCACGTTTGATTTCTTGAGACTACTGAGCCTACTGAGTGCTGACTAATGAACCTTGATGAAGAGGTGAATTCAAATGCCACTCACCACAAGACGTTTCTCTTGGGTAAGGGCAAAGAGGGTTTCACATCTTCAAGATCCTCCCACTCAGATTCCTTGCCGTTTGACGTTGACCCCGGTTGAGATCCTGCACTGGAGCCTGCGTAAAGGCTATTGACACGTTCCTGACTTGGAAGACCCACATCATCATACACTGCTTGTCCAAAATCATCTTTTTCCTCATCTTCATCTTCATCCACACTCGAATATTCGTTGCTTATCGATGTATCTTGATTTTCATAATTAGGACTTTCTTCCTCAATTCTATTCTTATTTTCAGTTATTTTTTCTTCCAGGATTTGATCCTTAGGAGTCGGATAGTCACTTATTTCCAAGGTACTTGTCGATGAGAAGTGCTGTTCTTTTTGATAAAATAAAGGCATCACGTCGTCATAAACTTCGTCAGATTTTTCAATTTGAGGAAAGCCAACATCATCGTATTCATCTTCCTATAAATGAAATTGTATATATTAATTGTTACGAATTTATTGTTTCAAGAATTTATCAATTAGCCTCTCTTGTGAAATGACATCCAAATTATGTAAGGTATTGAATTTCTGCTGAGCCAAGCTGTATTATATTATCGGTACGTAATTATTCTTCAGAAAATGAATTCCGACACCCACGATGATAAACAAGAAGTGTTAACCATGCGTACTTTCAACTTAAAAAGTTGCAGAAGACTGAGACATATATTCCTAACAAAGGCCGGCAGAGAACCATAAATTATTGTTATTCAAACAAAAGTTGCGAAAAGACTAACATTGTGCTGTTTCGAAATTGAGAGGGGAATATCAGTCTTTGAATTATTTCACGAAGTCTAAATAGATATTAATTTTGTATTTTATAAAATTTAAATTTCATATTCACAATACAGGAATGATTAATTTAAATATTTTCTAATTTAATCATTAAATTAACATCTGTTGTAAAAATAAATGTATCACCTCAAAAGATGTTCCAACATCGTCGAATTCCTCGTAGGTATTTTCATTGAGATCCACCTCTTTACCTCGATCTAGTTTCGCCAATTTTTCATCACATTGAGGATTTTTTATTTGATTGTTCCAGAGAAAACTGGAGTTGGCTTGAGGACCTCTGGATATGGAAAATGCAGACATCGGTTCGTAAATCTTATCCTCAACCTCATTCTCATCAAATTTCACCTCCTGGCTCTTTTCCAAATTCACAACTTTCACCGACTCGTCGATACTCACAGTGTCATAACAAGGGTCTTCGTCAGCCAAGGGTATTTTTTTAATTTCCACGTAGCCTCTTCCATCCGTCTCACTTAGCAGAAAACTTGGAAGAACTAAAAATAAAATTAAAAAATTCTGTTAAATATTAAAAAACAAAACAAATTTAAAAAGTTATGTTACCAAATATCTTTAAAATATCGGACACATTGTTGTCGAAAACCTGATTGGTGGAAAAAATTCGTCAGTATGAGTATCAATTTTTTAACTGAAAATTTCTAAATAAGTAATTTCATTTAATGCTAAAATTTAGTTCTAAATGTTTCAAAGCGTTATTGATAAAAGAGAACATTTTAATTTTAAATTATTTTTTAATAGTGAGAAATAATTCTGTTTTTTACCATTTTGCTGTCGCACTATGACTTATAAACTTTCTCATACTTTTAAAGAGATAAAAGAAATGAAGTTATGCGCAAAAACTTGGAATATCTTAATTTACGTGTATAAACTGTCGGTAAGGGTAAGCAAAGAATTTCGGTAGCGGTAACAAAAAAAATACCGGCACCCACAATACGATATCTAAAATTTTTTTAAATAATTTAGGTTTTATTTCAAAAGATTAATTTTAAGTTTTGAAGAATTTCAAAATATGTCGAAAAAGAATCTGGAATATTTCAATACAATTTTTTGTTAAGATAAAATGTAGATTTTTGAAGATTTTGAAAAAAATAGAAGCTTTTTAAGAATTTAGAAAGGTGGGAAAATTTTTAATAATTTTTTATTAAAAAAAAATGAATTCTAAGAGGAAACTGAAAAATATTTCAAAATGTTTCCTAATATTTCAAAAAAAGAATGTAGAAGATTTTAAAGAAAAATTGTACAATTTTTCAAGATTACAAAATTTCAGAAAAAATTCAAGTAAGTTTAAGAGATATTTAGATTATTTCGAAATTTCAAAACGATTTAGAATTAACTTAAAACTTGTACAGAATCAAAATTCTCTTTAAATGTACATTTTTAAAAAGAGAAGCTCTTTAAGAATTTTGAAAGGTTTCAAGAGAATACAAAATTTTTCTTAAGATTCCTGGGAAAATTTTAAATAACTTTTTGTTTTGAAATATTGATTTTAAGAGAAAATTAAAGTTTTGATAACATACAAAAATAATTTCAAACTTAAAAAGATTTAAACAAATTTAAAACAAACTTCAGATTTTATAGGATTCCGAATAAAAAATTTAGAAGCTTTTTAGGTATTTTGAAAAGTCTCACAGAAACAAAAAATCTGGAAGATTTTAAGGCAATTATTTTAATTTCGCAGGATTTTAAAAATGTTTAGAAAAAATTTGCATTACTTTAAGAAATATTTCGAAGTTTTAGATATTGAAAAAAAGTTGGAAAATAATTTAAAACTTGAGAAGATTTCAACAATTTTAAAATAAAATGTAGATTTTTCAAGATTTGGGAAAAAGATGCTTTTTAAGAATTTTTTAAGGTTTTAAAAATTTTGAAAGTTTTCAAGATAATAAAAAAAAATGTTCTTAGGATTCCTGAAAAATTTGAGGTAATTTTTTATTTTGAAAAATGAAGTTGAGAGATCATTTAAAAATGGTTTAAAACGCTTCAAAAGATTTTCAAAATTGACTATTTCGTTGAAAATATGTTTTCTTTATGAATTCGTCTTTTTTGGACGAATCCAACTTTTTTTATATAAAATTAAAAACTTTTTAAATTGATATATCCATTATTACATTTTTCGTTAAGAATTTATATTTTTTGGTTGAAAATTAAACTAGTTGGTTAAAAGTTGAACTGCTTTCTTAAAAATTAATTCTTTTGTTCGAAGATTGAACATTTTAGTTGAAAATTAATCTCTTTTGGAGAACATTATATGCTTATTGGTTCAAAATGAAACTGTATAAAATTAATCTTTTTTGGTTGAGGAGTCAACTATTTTGTTAAAAATTTATCTTTTTTTGGATGAATTCAACTCTTTTTTATTTAAAATAAAAATCTTTTTTCATTAAAATATCAAGGCTTTTCGTTACGAATTATTATTTTTTGTATGAACATTCAACTATTTGATTGGAAATTAACTTTTTTGCAGAAAATCTATATTCACATCTGAAACCTTCAAAAATATTTTTGAATTTTCTCAAGAATCTTAGGAATATTATACAAGCAGTTATTCAAAAATTTTATTTTGTATTAAAAATTATTTTTCCCCTCAAATGGAAAAACTACTATTTTCGATCGTCTAAAAGTAAAAAAAAAATAAAGGTTTGTAAAAAACGACAAAAGTAAGTTGCGTAGATGAGCGTACTATGACGAAACACTTCACTCGTAAAATTGCAGTATTATGCTACGTTATCCTGGTACAGTTTGTGGTTGCTCTTACCATAATTGCCACCGTTCATTGAGCTATAAACATTTTTCTTATGTACCCGTAATTATGTCAGGTTATTGTAGCGTAATATTGTGTCAGAATTCACAAAGATTTAAATTTGTTATTACTGCTATCATAACGTGATGAACGGGAAGTTCCAAATTATTCAAATTACTGTTTTTATTGTTTTCTGTTTTAAAAAATCATTTTAGTGACCCACATATAGGTCTCTAGTTTAGATTAATTTTAATTAAATTCTACTTGTATGAGCTTTTATTTTTTTTTATCTGAAGGACTTTAATAAAACTATTCAGTTCGATTTGAACATTTCGATGATTACATTCCTTTAAAATGCCCGCTGTCCAAAAACTAGTAAAGTTTAATCATAACTTTGCAGAAATAATGAAATAGCCACCGACACTAAATATAGTGTTGCAATATTTCTCCTTTATTCTAAATAAGATACTATTCGCAACTCTGAAACTTTAGACACAAAAAACATATTTCAATTTTGTATAAAAATTCAATTTGATCACAAATAATTTCTCTTGCATCAATGAGTATTTGAATAAATAATTTAAAGTCCTTTTGCGCCAGCTTATTAAAAAATTAATATAAAAAGTAAATTCACCTTTTAAATTTTCCAGGGTCCTTGAATCTCGCAATTGATCAACTTTGAAAAGCCTCAAATCCACAAATTTCTGCTCATGAGTAATAATCGTCTGCTCAGAGCCACAAGTGGTATCAGAACTCGCCAACAGTTTAGGATTTGTAGCAGAAGCCACATGCACAAAATTCGTGGGTGAAGATATCGTCACATATTTTAATTCTTCTCTGGAGAGACTTCTGGACCTGCAGGAATCATCAAAATCAAATTTGCCACCCAGATGATGATTTTTCAGCGACCCCACTGATGAACTCAAACTACTTTTCCTCAATTTCTTGTAACGTTTCACATGACTCGAAATGGGAACATAATGAAGAACGTTCTTCGCAAAAGCAAATTCCCTTTTATATTTCTTCTTGGTTTTATTATCATCAATAAATCTATTTCTGATGATATTATTATTAACATTGCAGGTATCATTGTCATCAAACAAAATACTGTTGCTGCTATTCGTATTATTATTGCTGCTATAACCACTCGTGTCGGTTCGATTACTAAGATTATAGCTACTGATACTAATCAAAGAAAAATTCAAATCCGGGTTTTTTTCTCCTGTCGCTTTTGTCCTAATCACATCTTGGGAAGTGAAAACGTCATCGTACAATTCAGTATCAATAAATATTGACGAGTTAACATTATCTTCGAGTGTAGTTTCCTTGTTCTTCTTTTCAATCTCTATGAATTCGGAAAATCTCGTGTCTCGTGGCAAGGAACGGCTCTTGATTGGGCAAGTTTCCGATTTTTTAAGTGGCACTTTTAAATCTTTTGATGAGCTTTGACAATTTCTTTTCTTAGAAGATGTTGAATTTTTAGTGGCAGTTTCTTTTTGATTGTTATCTCCTTTTCCATTTTGACTCGATTTTGAACGAAGCTTCCATTGAATGTTTGAGTTTGATCGAACCTGCAAAAATACAATAAAACGTTCTAAAAAATGATTACAAGAAATTTAGATTTAGAAAGCATGAAAAGAAAAATATTATATATTTATTCACGCTTCAAAGATAGGAATCTTGTATTCATAGAAAAGTATAATCAATGAATTTCTAACGTTTCTGAATATGATACTTTTCACAGAGCAATGAATCGCAAAAAATAAAAGGTCCGTTTGGCGTTTACCGTTCTCTGCAAAAATGAGATAACGTGACTTTGTTTCTTATTTGCAGTGACCTTAGAACGGTTCTTTAATATTATGCAACCACTAAGAAGACATTATATAAAGTTGGTAAATTTGTTTAAATTCAGGTCGAGGGTTTCAAGTTTAGTCTTTCATTCGAAAACTTTAAGCCAATCTTTAATTATGATCAAATTATTAGATTAGAAGCCTCTCGTACTTAAAATTCTTAGATTTTTTATGCTCGTGTGAAGTTTGACACAAGGGAAAGTTAAAACGTGAATCACAAATTGATTGCAAATTCAGAACTACGACTTTGCCACCTATTTCAATTTTTTAATCGATCCCTGGATTAAAAAAAAAAGAATGGATAAAAAAATGGATCTATCGGTGGAGATAAGTTTTATTCTGTATTTGAATCCAAAAATGAATTTCAAATTAATTATAATCGTAATTTCTTCCCGACGGTTTGATCTCTTGAAATCTGGTCTATATGCCATGGTAAAGTTTTTTAAAAATCTCTTTAAATCTTTGAGATATTTTTGTATTTTTATCTATGTTTTATATTTTTAAAATTCAAAGTTTCTATTTGAAAATGTATTTTTATAGCTTCAATCATAATTTATTATTGACAAGAAAAAACTATTTATTCTCGAATTTATTAAATTATGAATTGCATATGAATATCGTTCCGTGGATTAACGAATCCTTTCTTATAAATTTAAAGTGCAAAATACCATAATTATAATAAGTATACTAAATATTTTAGAAAACAAATTATAATTTATTTTAAGAATTTCAAGTCCTAATAATATAGTTTTTTATATGAACAAAAATGGTCTAAATAACTGTGACATTTTTGAATCTCTTGAATTTTTTTAAAATCTTTTCTAATCTTTTCTAATCT
>JAUELO010000075.1:240957-253877 GCA_032357855.1 Amphibolips quercusostensackenii | reverse complement strand
CCACGCCCCCTTCCTTTTCCAGGTCCCCCTTCCCCTTGTAAAAGTCCGCCCATTTAGACTCGCCAACGTTATAAACATACACAAACGTACGGACTGTCCGTACTTATAGCCTCGGCCTTAAATAAAACGTGCCATCTTATAGCGATTAAATATATCACCAGTGCATAATTCGGCATTGGCTTTGTTGAATGAGAGCGGAAGTAGATAAGAAAATGTTTTTGGCAAGTATGCGTACAAAGTTTATGAATGTCAAGCTCGGAAACGTGATAAAAGTTCGTGTCGTCAATAATCTGTCCATATTGCAAGGGGTAGAAATTAAATATCAATCAAAAGCCTCTGATGGAGGAGAATTAATAGTCATAAACTAACAAAAGTTGTATTTATAAAAAACATTTGTTGAAACTATAATTAATTAATAAATGATTCTGTACATTATAAAACGCACATTTAGAAAATTCAAATTTTATTAGATTTTATAACATTCAGATTTGAAAGATTAGAAACTCAAAGCATTTAACAAATTTATTAAATGCAGAAACATTTATCAACAATATTGAATGTATAACTATTTCTCTCTGTTAAGACTATTTTATTTTAATAAAAAATTCACAGAATAATTGAAGAAGTACGTCTTGAAATATTTTCAGGCTTCACAGCCCCTATTGAAGAAGAAAATGGGAAAAATGGAAAACATTTTTACGAAAATAGGTGTGATATTGGTATAGAAAAGAAAGGTCAGAGAAGAACAATAAGCGCATAAAAAGTTACTAATAAAGGCTTGGATTGTCTTTATTTTAACTCATATCAAACACTTTTTCTATCAGTAGATTCCTCTTCCTGAATTTGTTTTCAAATGGTGGTGCTTTTTAACACAGAGCAATATTTGTTTGTTTTTCAAATTTTAAAAATCTCATCCCTAGTACCCTCGTAATTTTTAAATAAAAAAGTATTTGGAAACTCATATCGTTTTCAGTTTTATATTCAAAGTTGAATTCTTCGAAATTGCAAATTTACATTGTATTTAGTAATGAAACTGGCTCCCAGTAGAGCCGTGGTAAATTAAGACCGTGAGATGTAAAGTAAATTTAAGTATTATTTTCAATTAAGATCATTTTCGGTTGGATTTTTTAAAATTCGAAATACAATAAAATAAAAAAGCTTTCAAATTTAGATTGCTTTTTAATTTTATTATATACTGGAAACAATGTGTTATTGGTAATTTTAGTTCTTCGAAAATTGAAAGCTTTGTACGTTGAATTTGATTAAAATAAAATTTGACAGGGTGGCGGTGGTCAGGGAAAACCTGGAAATCAGAGGAAAGTCAGAGAGTTTTATTGGCCAGGGAAAGTCAAGGATTCTGATAAAAATCTTGCAAAAGTTAGGAAATTTCTATAAGGGTCACATTAAATAACTGTCCAGAATAATAAATTTGAAATTAAAAAAATTTTAATTATAAAAGGTAAGATTTTAATAAAAAAAATTCTATGCTAAAAATGTTATAATATTTAGATTCTGGTCTGTAATTTATTTGCCTTATATTTATATTTTTTTGCACTTGCTTCCTTCTGAAGATATTTTTTTAGTTAATAATTTTATTATTCGGTTGAAAATTTATCTTTTTTGGTAAAATTCATATTTTTATGTTGAAAATTCAACTGAAATCTTTCTTGGTTGAAAATTTGTCTTTTTGATTTAAAAATGCGTATGTTTACGTAGAAATTTCATCATTTTTTTTTTTTACTTAAAATGCAAGTCTTTAGTTAAAAATTAATCTTTTTTTGTTGTGGATTCAACTATTTTGCTGAAAATTCATATTTTGGGTGGAATCCAACTGTTTTTTATTCAAAATTAAAATCTCCTTTGGTTGGAATGACTACTATTACCTTGTGTGTTGAAAATTCATATTTCATGGTTGTACATTGAACTACTTGGTTGAAGGTTAAACCACGTTTTTAAAATTAATTTTTTTGTAGAAGATTCATCAATTTAATTAAAAATTCATCTCTTTGATTGAAAATTTTTATTATTTATTTAAATATAATTTTGTTTGGAGGAATATTGAACTATTTTGTTGAAAATTCGTTTGTTTGTTTAAAATTAATTTTTTTTGCTGAAAATATAACTTTTCCATTTTTTGGTTGCAAAATGGTATTTTTTAGTTGAAAATTCGTATTCTTTGGTAGAAAACTAATTCTCTTGGTTTGAAATTTCCTCTTATTTGGTTGAAAATGAACTTTCTTGTTGAAACATCATATTTTCATATTAGTTGAAAATTTATCTCTTAATTGAAAATTGGACTGTTGGTTTAAAAATGTTTGATTTTTGTTGAAAATTCGTCTTTTTGGTTTTAAAATTCATCTCTTTTTGTAGAAATTTCATCTGTTTTTTGTTAAAAATGAAACTATTACATTTTTTGGTGAAAATTTAAATTTTCGGGTTGAAAATCCAACTATTTGGTTGAAGTGTAATATTTTAGTTTGGAAATTCGATCATGTCTTTGAAAATTCATCTTTTTTGGATGGAAATTCAACAATTTGGTTAAAAATTCAACTATTTTGTTGAAAATTGGACTATTTTGTTAAAAAGTCATCTTTATTGGTCGAAAATTCATCTGCTGTGTTGAAAACTCGTCTTTTTGGATTGAAAATTCATCTTTATTGGTAGAGAAGTCTAATTTTTTTGTTTAAAAAAATATTAAATTTTAATCTGAAATTGTTTTAGTTTGTTTATAAAAGATTCTACGTTTAAAATGTTACAAGATTAAAATGCTGGTCTTGGAAAGTTAAAGGACAGGGAAAAGTCAGGGAATTTTGAATATGAAGTTTTTCAGCCACCCTGTTTGGAGAAGTTAGACTTGTTTCAGCATTGAATTCAGTTTGCTTGAATTCTAAAATCTTGCACCATCAGTTATAAATGTTTCAAACATTGTTTCATTCACAATGTTTCATTTGTATTTTTTTCTACACTATATTACTTTTACTTTAATGCCTCAGATTTGTGGTTCTTTCTATGTTGGATGCTTTTAAATTTTATGGCTTTTCAGTTTTGTTGTTCTAAAAGTTTTGTAATTATAAAATAAGGATTGTGTTCAAGTTAGAAAATTTTTGATTATTTTCAATTTAATTATTGCCAAATTTCTGTATATTTTTTCTTATAAAATAAGCTTAATATCAGATTTGAATTGTTTTCAGATTTTAGTCGAATATGGATAACTGCAGACTTTTGAATTTATTTGAAATTTTATTGTTATAAATTAGCTTTGGATTTAATTTGGTTTCTGTTAAATTTTGAATACCATTTAATTGTTTTAAATTAAATTTTTCATCAAATTTAAATGGAAGTTGAATTTCTTAAAATGTAAAGTGCTTTCAAGTTAAAACTCCTGCTTTACAGTTTAGCTATTTTCTAATTTGGGAAATTTTAAATGGGATTATGTTATTATTGCAAATATAAATTTAGATATTTTCATGATATTTTTTGCTGGGTTCAATGCTTAAACATAGCAAATATTGCAATTTTAAGTAATAGTTTGACGAAATAAACTTCCCTTCTAATTTCAGATGAACTGCCATACCTGCAGGTGCCACTGCACACAATAATAAAATTAACGCCAGTGGCTTATGGTTGCAAGGTGGAAAACATTCGTCTTCCAATCGAGGCAGTCGACACACATCGACCAAAACCAAAGGTAGAGGCAGTTAAGATCTAATACGACTTTTTCCTTGAGAAATGCAGAAAACAATTTTTTTTTAGTCTAGTGCAACCTGTCAGTTTGAATGCTAGAGCTATTAAATCTGTTTGTCGTCACTTGTATATTTTAATCTACATTTTTCTACCTAACTTGTACCACCAGTGTGATAAAAAAGCTTTTTCACTCCCATCGAACCTTAGCATGTAGATCGCACTTGTCTTTCTCTGAAAAATCCCCTCTATGCATGGAAACACTAGAGGAAATTGTCACTGTCAAGGCTTGTCAACAACAATTATGAATTTATAATTTTATGCTTAACACAGTGCGAGTGAAAATATAAGAATTATCTCGAAATGAATCAGAGTTTCCACAAAAAGAATGAAGAGTCAACTCGAAACTCTGATCGATATTTATACCCAGTGTGTCACTAATTGTAGATTAAACTTAGCAAAATTTTTTCACATTTCTGTGTACATTGAGGCTTACTTTCTACGGCCTGATATCGTAAGATGTCTTCCTGTTTGTGACAGTCTATAGCCGATAATCATAATTATTGTACAATAATCAATGCAAGTACCTGAGCTTATTACAATATTTCGCCTGTATATATTTTTTCTTTTCTACTGTATTTTTCTACTATTTTAACTGGAATCAACAATTATGCGTCGTCGCAGAAATTATGTCATAGAGAAACTGTAGCGATAACAATTCACGATTGGTGGAGGTGCATTTGGTTTATAATAACCTGCTTTCTAAGTTTTTTATTTTTATTAATAACACGGTCGGTGGAAAACTGTTAGAGTCAACGGTTAGAATTAAAAAAAAAAAATCTGACCTTTTTATAGTTTGGATATATCTCTCCCTTGACTCTGACTGATTGTTACTAATATTTGTGTATAACACAATTTGTTAACTGCGCATCACAATTAGAATAACAAAGTGTACTTGTCGTTATTAGAATTGGGAGAATCCTTATTTTTGTGCTAATAAAGTTGGCGTTGAAAACAATCAGAAAGGGACTCGTCTTGCTTTTTTTCTGATAGTCTTATCAATTTTCGAGTCGAGTGATAACCAGGGTGTCGATTCCGCAAACAGCTTATTTCAAATGTCTGGTTTCTTCCGATTCAAGTTTTTAATATTCTGCGTTGATAACACATTGATTATTTATAGACGTTTCTAAATAGTATACTCATGTCCTTGTAACCAAAAGAAACAAAATTTATATCAGGCAACAATTTTCAAACAAGATTTTCATTTATATAAAAAGTGCTCTACAATTTAGCGATATTCACGTAATCTTGTTTTATTTTTATAAAGAATGTAACTATAGCCGCCATCACTTTTAAAAATTACTTATTTTAATGATTTCATTTTTTCAAGGTCTTCAATTAAAGATTGTTCAATTTTTCAAAAGTTAACCATTTAACTTTAAAATAATCTTAATAGCGGATGATTAAATTTAAAATGGTTTCAATATAAAGTTTAAATACCAAGGTTTACAATTAAAATTAAAATTGTTCAATTCTAAAGGATTTTGATCAAAAAATTTCAATGTTTAGCACTATTAATTGCTTTGAACGTTTTATCATTAAAAATTGTTCAACTATCAAGACTTTAAATTTGATATTCTACAGTTTTGAAAAATTCACTTTAAAATTACAGCTTTTGACATTTTTGAATCTAAAATTTTCAAGTATTCAAACTTTCAATGTCAAATTCTAATACTATTGGATTTTTAACCTTCTGGAATTCAAAATTGTTCAATTATAAAGATTTTCAATTTAAATGTTAATTGTCTACAATTTTGAATAATTTAAATTCAAAACCATATATTAATCAATTTGTAGCGTTTCATTTGGGATATTTCATCAACATTTTCAATTTAAAATTGAACAATTTTTAAGACTTTTTATTTAAAAATGCCAAATTTTGTAATGCTTTATCCAGTGATTTGGTTATAAGGCTTTTGAATTTTGCTTGTGTTCAAAATGAAACATGTTTATCTTGGAAACGTTCCAAAATTAACAATTTTTAATTTATGCTTTCAAAGACAATTCTTTGTTCAGAATTGCAAAAATGTAGATAACTTCAAATTAAAACATCGATAATACTTGCGATATTTCACAGTTTAAGATAAAAACAGTTAAAATTTGAGTAGTTAAAAATTGCAACGATGAAAATTATAAATTCATTTACAAGCCCGAAACAATAAAATGTCAATTTCAGCCTGAAAGTATTCAAAGATGAATTTCAAATAAAAATTACAACAATTTTGAAAATTTGAAATGAAAAGTCTCTCTCACAAGTATCGCATTTATCAGATTTCTCAAAATGTTATGAATACCTTTTTTTGTACTTAAACTTAAAATTTTATCGTGTTTCTAAAAGTTAAAGAAACTTGATCATTATATTGATCTTCTTTTATCATTTTTCATCTTAAATTCTGTTCCTAATACAAATTCCCAAATTTTCATTAGAAAATAAAATTCTGTTTCTTCGGTCCGCTCGACACTCTGATAATTGAGACGAGCTGTAATTCCAATATTTTTAAACTATTTTCAGATTCCGGGGTATCTAGAGGAGCGCTTCAAGAGAAAAGGAAAAAACCTTCACACGTGATGGCGATGGTTTTAATCAGCAGCAGCTTTGTTTTAATACAAATGAAGCAGTGTTTTTCGGCAGTTGACTGTCTCCGCGAGCGTGAATGTGGTGCTGAATATATTCTGCTGGTTGTCGCCCTTACTGCGTGAGTTTCTGAGAATTAGTGGATTGAAATCAACCAGGGTTCACGAAGTTCACCTTTTGTACCGGAAAATAATAAAATAATTTCGGCTCGCCGGGAACGGGGACAAGGTCTGCGCCTCGCAGAAACGTATTGGGAATAAGTTTCAAGTTTTGTGGTAAACGTACGTGTATAATAATATATATTTACTAGATTTTTTCTAAAGATTGCTCTGAAACAGTGTAAATACTCATTTCATAAGAGTCTGTGATGTATTTAATTGGAATTTAGTTGGCAATGATAACTTAAGTTGATCCCAGACTAAATTTCAGTTTGTTGCTTCTAACGAAATTTATAATCAAATTGAGTAGAATTTAATCAAATATATAATTATATTTATTAGCATAACTTTAAATTAAAATTAAAATTATTCTTACAGTGTGTTTCATAAGTCTTGATACACGATAAAGAGCTCGAGTAGAAACGTTAAAAACGTTTGTGTCTCATTTCAAAATCTAGATTGATAGATTCTTTCCAGTTCCTCTCTTTGCAATAATTTTTATATTCGACTTTAAACCTGATTGGGTTTTCCTCCACAGCCAACGATCGCTCTTTATATAAATGTCTGCCATTTACAGAATATAGTCGATATTTACATAATATTACTATTACCGTTTTTCTTGGGCAATCGAATCTTCATGTGACAAATCTCAACACATTATATGGAATTCTTATACATACGATTGTTACGAGATACTTAAATAAAATATTTTTATCCAATTAGTAAGATTTAATCAAATTCTTCAGGAGAATGGACATTACAGATTGTACATTTCCGCTTCCTTTTTCTCTTCGAGGCCTAGAGATTCGGGATCAACCTTTCCTTTCTTCGACCGCTTGTCCGATTTTTCTGAAATAGATTTGGAATAATGTAATGTACAGTTTTAGGATATTTTAATGTTTCATTATTTAACAGTTTTATTTTATTTTTCAATTACCTGCATGGAAATGTTTCACTGTTCGTTTCCTGATATCCTCGATTCCCTCTTCTTTTTGCGCCCATTCGAGAGCCAAACGTCGACCGTATAAATGAGTACTTTGGCATAGAGCTTTGAAAGCCACCTGGTGAAAAATTAAAATGTATAGTTTTTTTAATTTTTAAATGTAAATTTATCTCAGTACTCACACCTGTTCCAGAAGAAAAATTGGGAACGAAACAGAAAGTTTTCCTAATTTAAACCAGTATAAAACAACTGTGCATTTCGCTTGTACAAACAATTCTTTAATTTCTTCAAAATCAGTTTTAAATTAATTTCAAATCATGTCGAAATTTCTTGAAACCCTGTTCCAAATTAGTTTTAAATATGTTTCCTAAATGAATAAACCGATGAAACAATGATCCAAACTAGATTCAAGCCTGTGAAAACCACGTTTCAAAGTTTAAACACAGTTTCAAGCATATTTATTGAAAAAATCAAATTGATCTCACTCAGCGAATTTGAAAGACATAAACGCCATTTGGACGATTTTTTATAAAAGACAAAAAGCGTTCTCAAAACTCGAATTTTCAATGTAGAATATAAAAAAATATATATGCTTCCCAGATACATCAATGCTGATTTGAAGCCTTAAAATTTCGATTAGAAAATATCAGGTTCCCAGAAAATGGAACAAGAATATTTTTTTCGTCTTCTCAAGTGTGGATAAGTTCGCAAAGTGATTAAAAATTTAATTTTTAATTTCAGCAAAAATTTCATTTGTGTGAAAATGTCAACAAATTCCGCGAAAATGGAGAGGAAATTTTTCCCCATTCAACACGAACGGGCTTTCAATTTCGGTGGTGATTAAAACTTTAATTTCCAATTGAATGCAGAAAAAGAAAAACATATTTGTACTGTTAATTTTTTAAAGAAATTGAAAGAATTTTTGTGTGAAGTTCTATTAGATATTTTGTGTGTAACTTGTTAAAATTAAACTTCTTCAAAGTTATTTTATTAAATTAAATTTCAATCGAATATTATTACCAGAGTTTCTCTCTGATATTACATTTTTAACGTTTTTGAATTAAAAATGGCTAATCGTTAAGGCTTTCCATTTTAAATGTTTTAATTAAAAGAATTTTTTATTGCAAATTATAAAATTTTGAACATTTTAGCTTGAAATACTGTTCAATTTTGAAGGATTTGAAATTGAAATTATTCGACTTATAGAATGCTTTCAATTTAAAATAAGTTGCATTTAAAATTGTTCATTTTGCGAGTTTAAATTTTAAACGTTTAAAATTTATAATTATTCCAAATTAAAATTGATTAGTTTTAAGGCCTTATGTATATATTTTTTTTTTGAAAAAAACAATTTGTTTGAAATTATGATAAACAAATTTTTTTTGAAATTTTAATTTTGAAACTTTTGAATGTCAACTGAGAGGTTCCAGGTCAGGAATATCAGAGTTTTTAGCCATACGAGCGATTTTCTTTAAACTGAGGTAAATAATAGTGTTAGGTAGGCAAAACATTAGGTAAAATAATTTTGAAAAAATTTCAAAATTGTGAGAATTACGTCACTTTGAATTTTTTTGATGAATTTTTTTGAAAATACTGCATTTCAGACATTTTTAACCGATTTCAATCAAATTTATGGGTATTATGTAGAATTTAGTACCCTTTTTTAATAGAAGTTTAGACGAACGAAAGTCAAAATTTCAAATAAAAAATGTGTGCAAATTATTCCTTATGATTTCACCTTTTATTTTTAAAAAACGTGTAGCCTCTTCTGGTTGCAGAGTTGTTAAATTTTCAGTAAAAATTTAATTTTCAACCAAATAAAATACATTTTTAACCAAAAAGATTAATTTTAAACCAAGATGATATAATTTCTCTAAAAAGAAAGATCTGTTTTAGACAAAAAATGGAATAGTTAAATTTTCAGTAAAAAAAAATTAATTTTCGATAAAGAAAACCATTTTTCAACCTAAGAGATGAATTTTCAAAAATAATAAAAATTTTTAACTCAATAGAAAAATGTGTATTTTGAAAACGCATATATTTTGTTAACTCATTTCGTTGACTAAAAATTCATCATTTTAGTTAGAAATTAATTTCTTTAGCAGAAAAATTATTTGTTGTTGAAAGTTTATTTCTTTGGTTGAAAATTATTTTCTTTTTGTCAAAAATTAATTTTTTAAACTGAAAATTCAGGTATTCAAATTTTTGTTAAAAATTTATCTTTTTTAGAGAAATTCAATCTTCTTGGTTGAAAATTCCTTAAAAAATTCAAAACTTTTTTTGAAAATACATATACTTTGTTAAAATAAATCTTTTTTGATGGAGAATTAATCTTCCTGCGAAAAAAGTAAACAAAAAGAAATGACTATGTTTGCTGTATGCATATTGACCCGGCCGTTGCACGGGAGAGCGGACGTGCACGCTTCAACTTGAAAGTGCATAACTCGGCAACCACAAGAGGCTACAACGTTTCTTTTAAATGAAAAGTAAAATCATAAGGAATAATATACACATAAAAAAAGTAAAAAAAAATACGAACTTAAAGTGAAAACTAAAAAAAATTTTGACATTTTTTTGCTTGAAATTTTGACTTTTGTTCTTCTAAATTTTTATAAAAAAAGAGTACTAAATTCTACATAATACCTATAAATTTGATTGAAATCGGTTAAAAAATGTATAAGATGTAGTATTTAAAAAAAATTCAAAGTGACGTCATTCCTACAATTTTGAAATTTGTTCAAAAATATTTTATCACAATGTTTTACCTACCTAACACTATTATTTACCCTAGCTTAAATAAAACCGCTCTTATGGGTAACAACTCTGATATTCTTGACCTGGAACCTCTCAATTACAACTCTATGGTAAAAAAATCACCGAAAAAATCCCAAAAGGATTCCAAACGAATTAAAGTACAGAAAACTTAATATTAATAGACAGACAGAATAATTCCAACGTAATTTATTATTATGAATCATAATAATTTTCTATACATTACGATACTCGGAAACCTAAATATTTTGTAACACAAATTCTTAAAAATTTGAATTGTTTTAATTAAAAGCCGTAACTTGGATTTAATATAAGATTTTCGTAACTTTAATTCTCTTAAATGACAGTGTACGTTTCAACTGAAAAAGGGGAAAATAACGAATAATTTGGAAAATTTGACTTACTTTTGCATCTTTTTTAGTGGAATACTCAACGAAAGCGAATCCCCTGTGCTTTTCATCCCCAACTAATTTTTTTGGCAGTCGCACAGCTTTCAAATCACCAAATACTCTACAAAATTTAAATTATAAAGAGTCTCTGGCAGTATTTATTATGGGTGCATTATTTTTATAATAATAATTTCTTACTTGAACAACTGAGTAACTTCATTAGCGTTTGCTTGAAATGGTATATTCCGTACTAAAATTTTAGTTCCTGTTTGAGGAGTGACCTTTGAATTTTTCTTCGCTGACTGCACATCACTCCTATTTATCAAAAATATCAAATGATCAGAAAGTGTAACGTACTTTAATTTCTTTTCTTTTTACAATTTAGTTTTACTTACTGCAATGTTCTTTCTGATCTTTTCAGCTCTAGTGTTTTCCCATCCAAGTTTGTCATTTGTAATTCTTTTAAAGCTCGATCTGTATGAACTTTATATTTATATCTCACAAATCCATAACCCATTGATAACTTTGCGCTGGGATTGTTCGGATCTTTTTTCATAGCAACGGTTGCATAGTGAAGTGGACCACACCGGCCAAAATGCTGCGTACAATATTTTCTTTTTAAATTTAACACATATTAGAATATAAAAATAAAACACCAGTTTATAATTACCTTTTTCAGGTCCTCGTCCATTGTCGAAAAGTTCAAATTCTTCACAAATAGAGTTGTATCAGGTTCAGGCTCCTCATCATCTTCATCATCTTCCTCATCCTTTTTCTCTACTTTAGTTCCATTTTCCTCTTTTACTTCATCTGTTCCATTCTGAGATTTACCCCCTTTCTTTGATTTTTGGGAACCAGTATCGACCTTTTCAGAAGAATTAAAACTATTATCTGGCGCCCATTCCAAGTAGAGTGGTAAATTCTTAAATTTCGAGTAAGCCAATTTCGTAAATGCTTTTCGAGCCTCGGAGGGTTCAAAGAATTCGACAATTGCTGTAAAAATTATATTAATTGAAAAAATTGAATTTAAATATATAATTACAGAAATAAAAATGTAAATGATATTTAACCTGATAGTCCTGCTGGCGGCATAACAACACGTCCAACTTCTCCATGTGGCGAAAAAATCTCTAAAATTTCCTCTTGCCTCGTTTGCGCCGGTAAATTCTTTACGAGGATGACAGTCTTTGATCTCTTTTTTGGAGGCTTTAATAAATTATTTAATTATATAAGGCTCGTGTAAGACCTTTTTAAATTTTTATTTTACGTATAAAAACAACCTTACACTCAGTAGGTCAATAATGTTGATGCAAACAAAATTTCTGTTTCTTAATTTATTTTAAACACTTTTAGTGGCAATAGTCGTACAGAATTTTATAAGGGGTCAACCACAAATTACATAGCACATACGTAAAATATATAAATTTTCAACCAAATAGTTGCGTTTTGAACTTAAAAAGATGAATTTTGAATAAAAAATTGAAGAATTAAATTTATCAAACCAAATAGTTTTCAAACCAAATAGATGAACTTTGAACAAGAGTTAAACTTTCAACCAAGATAGATTTTTCAGTCAATAGAGAAAAAAAACCCATTTAAAATAATAGATTTGATGCTCTTACGATGAGTCATTATAATAAAAGCAGGTGTTTCGGGTTTCAATCATGTGCAAAATTACGAATCTTGCCGACGTTTCGTGAACATTGCAGTCATTTCAGGTTATGTTGTTCTGATATATATCAACTTTACGATGCTTGTGATTGGCCAGAGCGCCCCTCCGTGGAGAGTGGTCGAACATGACTGGCCACTCAAGTCTTTTTCAAAAAAAAAAAAAAACCGGGAGTACGGAAAGCCAAATCGGATTGGCAATATATCCATTGTCCCTATTGATGTCATAAGGGTGTTTTAAGATTTCGATTGCTTCTTTATGTATTGTATGTTTTTGTGAAGATGGTTGTGTTGTCAAATAAAATGCTATGTCCTGTTTCGATATGATGCTCAGCTAGTGCTGATTGCGTAAAAGGTTTTAGCTTGATTTCACTCTCACGTTCCTTTACACGTTGGCTCACCGCTCTCCTGGTTTCTCCAATATAGACTTTGCCACAAGGGCAAGGTATTTTATATACTCCCGGATCACTGAGGGGTGCCTTTTTATATTTGGTATTGTTTAGAAGTTTTCCTATTTTTGCAGGTGGTTTAAATATGGTTTGGGTGTTGCGTTTGTTGAGAATTCTTCCTATTTGTTCTATGATATCTTGGATGTAGGGTAGGATGGTGGTCGTTTTTTTCTCTCTCTTCCTTTAGCAGGTTGTGTTGACTTGTTTTTTTGAGTGTATTTTCTT
>JAUELO010000075.1:82678-92981 GCA_032357855.1 Amphibolips quercusostensackenii | reverse complement strand
TCCCTTGGGAAACCTTGGATCTCTTCAAGATTATTTCTGCGTCATCGATTTCAATGTCTCCATAATGTATTCAATTACAATTATATAATAGAATGCACCTCGTGACCCCGTGAATAAAATTTCAACTGTCGGGAAATAAGTCAATAATTGCTCATACAGATAAAATAAATCAATATTAATGATCAATAAACCTCCTATTTTCTTACGTAAAATTCGTATGATGAAGTATCCAATAGCAGTATTTGGAATATAGCATTTGGAAACGCAACGAAAATACGTTTTGTAAAGATAAACCAATGCTTACACAATTAATTCTTATCTGCACAAGATTCGATTAATTCTATACAAAAATTAAGAGCAATAATTTGTTGTGCCCTAATCAATGACTTTATATTCTATTTACAGAATAGAAAATAGTCAGACTTGTTTGTTTGAGATATATCATAATAATATTGATACATGGACGCCCGAGGCGAGGGTTTTGATAAGTTGCTACGTTAAAAAAGAAGGAAGCGAAAGAACATTGGAATGGAAGTCGATGCTATTACAAGCTTCCTTAGGGCGGAAATGTAAATAACATAAATAACAATTTTTCGGGACGACTAGACGTAGCCTTAAAAGATAGTATGTTAAATTTAAAGACTAAAAATTGTCTATTGCTAAATTGTCTTATACTCTAAACTTAATTTGACTTAAAAATTCTATAATTTCGAACCTTTCTCAATTAGACAAGTGCCAGTATTGAGAAAATTCATAAACATGTAAACTTCGAAAGAATTTCGTGATCGAAAAAGTTCTTAGAAATTGAACAATTACAATTTAAAAATATTTGCAATTGAACTAAACGTAAAATTGATAGTTAAAAAATTTCATTTTGGAAACATTTTTTAAAAATTTTTTCTTAAAAGTTTGAAGAAGTTAATAGTTGCTTATTTGGATCGTTCAAAGTTGTCGTTTAAAATATTCATTTATAAAATGAACAATTTAAAAGTAGTGAAATTTTTTTAATTTATACCTACGTAAAAATAGAAATAGATGGTTGCTTTAGTTTTTAAACTTTAGAAATAATTTCTTAATTAGAATTTAATTACTTAGCTATACATTTTATTTTTTATTTTTAGTATCACTTTAAGAGTCGACTCAAGGAAACGTTTATTGGATCAAAAGTAAGAAGTGGACTTTATCTAATATCTAATGCAAAGTTTAGTTCTCCCTGACATTCTCTAATTAAACTTTCTACTCGTAAAGTCATCTTCTTGAAGAATCAACTTCTTATACTAAAAACCATGGAGAAGTTTAATTGTAGTATAAAATAAAGCTTTAATTTCCGTTAACTCGGAAAGCAGCTCAAAGATAGAAACTAAATTTACTTAGTAAATTAAAAGCATTTACTGACGACAATTGTTAATGTATTTATAATAGAATTATAACTTTTATAAATATATATTTTAATTTTTTTTATATTTTTAATTATCATATGATTATATAAAAAATTAATCTATGTAAAACACAATTTTACTAAAAAATAGTATATTGATAGAATAGCATCACGCGGTAATAATCACCACTAATTGTTATTTTTAATCAGAATAAGCTCTCGTCTCTGCTTTAAAGTTAATTACTTCTTTGAAGTAAGTTTATCAAACAACATGGAAATCCTTTAGGTATACTTCTTCTCATGAAGGCAATTTAAACTATTTTAACAGCAAATTACTTCGCGTGGAACTGCGGAAATTTTCTTTTCTCAGACGTATTTTTTATTTAAATTCTAAAGATTACTTTTCATTAGTTTATCAATCAATAAAAATTGGTTTGCATTATAAAAAATCTTCACATTTCAAACTCCGAGGTTACTAAAAAAAGGAATTGAAATGTGAAATCTATATAGGCTGCCTAGACATCAAAATCGAAAGCCTTTGTATTTGAAAGCCTTATCAAATTGCAATTCACGTAATTCGAAAGCAGTCATAATCCACCTGACATTTTTGATACGACCCACGAATGAAACTTCATTTTTTAATAATAAATTATAATATTTAAATTAATTTGAAATAATATTTTGCTAGAATCATATATTTTTATACTATGTCCAAACATTATTATATATATATTTTATCGATGTTACGCAAATGTTTGTTTAAATTCTTATAAGCGTAATAAGTGTTTTCTGAAGAAACTTTGAACATACGTTGGCAACATAGAGACAAAAGTTTGGACCTACCTTCTTAGGGAAAATTGACACACAATGTATGTTCTGCATTCTTCAACTTTGTTTGAATTTTATCTAGAAGAAGCTTCCTACATGCAAAGTAGTATGTATATACAGGGTGAAAAATAAATGCGTATTTATTTTTTATATAAACAATTTTTTTAAACGCGGTCCTGGGGCCTACACCATCCCAAAATTATTGAAACTATTAATTAACGTTCATTTTTGTAAAAATAATTTAACGCTCACGGATAGTATTTTGTTCTAATTAAAAAAGATAACGTTTTTTTCTTGTCGACGTTTGATACCATAAGTTACATTTCTTGCAAAACAATTTTTATTTTGCCAAAAAGCAACGTTAATTAATAGTTATAATCATACTAAGACTGCTTAAGGTCCAAGGAGCACGGTTTAAAATTTTTCAAATAAAACAAGAATATACATTTATTTTTTCACCGAATGAAACAAGTTCAGGGGGTGCGCGATCAAAAAAAAAACATTGGGGTTTGTCAGAACACCTTGTAATATACAATAGTTTATCCGCTTTATAGTATTGTATGTAAAACTTCAGAATACAGTATAAGTAGAAGCAAGCGATTTCAGTCAGGCAACGCATTTCTGTGATACAGCTTTCTCTACCTTAGACTTTTTACATTCTTATCCTAAGAAGTTTTATGTAAAATTTGACTTTAGCACTTTTTATCAAATCTCCACGTTTTAAGACCCTTAAATAAAAAAAAAAACGATTTTTACGGAGGTGCCTGTCTGTCCGTCTGTCTGTACGCACGATAACTTTAGAAAGACGGATCAGATTGGATTGAGCTTTGGCACACGTTTTTAGCGCATAAAAGGAAAGAACGAGTTCGTGAACCAGCCATTTTTGACCAATGGTTCTGGTTTTCTCCATCAAAAATGTTTTTAAGAAAATAAAAAATTCTATTTTCCACCAAAACTGTACGATATATGAAGAAAAAAATGTTAAGGAGATATGTTGTTAAGTTATATATTTTTCGTTTTAATCGTGGAAAATGCTATTAAAAATAAAAAATTCCATTTTTCGACAAGACTGTGCAAGATACGGAAAAAATTTCAAGTAGCTAAATTGTTCATATCAAAAAGATGAAGACATTTTGTTTAAACCATTTTTTGATAACAACCTATTTTTTGTTTTAATTGTGAAAAATTCTACTAAAAATAAAAAATTCCATTCTTCGGCAAAACTATGCAAGATACGAAAAAAAAAGAGACAAAAAATTGCTTATTCGAAAAAGGTATACAAATTTGTTGTAAATAATTTTTTGATCGAACGCGTAATTTTTGTTTTAATCGTAAAAAATAACATTAAAAATCTAAAAAATAAAATCTTCGGAAAACGATATGAAATACGAAAAAATTGAACGCACAAAAGTTATTCACCAAAACCAGATCTACAAATTTATTGAATCATTTTTTGATAGGACGCGTAACTTTTTTTTTGATCGTAAAAAATTATTTTGAGAAATTAAAATTTTTGGATAAACAATACAAGATGCGAAAAAAAATGAACAGAAGATCAACAAATTTGTTATTAATTATTTTTTAAAGGACCCGTAGTTTTTATTTTAATCGTAAATAATAACATTGAAGAAACAATAAAATTTTTGGAAAAACGATACAAGATACGTAAAAAAATTAATAGACAGAAATTGATCACCAAAAAAAATCGGCAAATTTATTATAAATTAGGTTTTGATAGGACGCGTAGCTTTTATTTTGGTCGTAAAAAATAACATTAAAATAAAAAATAAATTTTTTAGAAAAACGATACAAACTACAATAAAATGTTAATTACAAAAATTGCTTTCCTAAATTATAACTGCAAATTTTTTTTTTACATTTTTAATATAAAGCAAATATAATATGTAACATATGTATTATAAAGCTGAAGACATTTCAGGTTCGACCTATTCACCTTTTTTTAAATGTGTGCATAGGACTCAATGCAAAAAACATGTTTTTTGACCACTTTCAAACAATTATAAATTAAGCATGAAATTTGTTTTTCAATTTATAATTTTTATATTATTAATCACTAGCAAAAAGTCTACATAGAAAAAATTCGCTATAATTTTTGAAGCAGAAGGGAAATTTTTGAAAATGTTCAGGAATTTGAATTTTCAAATAAAAAAAGAGAACAGAAGATATTAACCGATTTCAAAATTTTTTTTTCTTACTTTTTTCGGATGTCTACCTACAAATTTTTTTCGCTCAGCTTAAACGATTCGACTAATTTGATCATTTTCACTCCGCTCTAATGCACATTATGAATTGTAATAATAATTATACATTTATTGAAATGATACATTTTTCAGGATAGCCCCGAATAAAGATTCATGCTAATTAGGGAAAAAATATTGAAGTTATGATAAAAAAATTGTATATACATAATAATATAATAGAGTTAAACATAATATAGAAAAGTGCGCATTTTGGACAGATTTTAATCGAGCGCGAAGCACCAAATACGTTTTGAGAATGTGTTCGTTAAAATTAAAGGAGCTTTAACGACAGAGAATTCGCAGTAATCAAATAACAGTTGTTGATGGTTTGACATTTAATTTCAAAAGCTCTGTACACAAATGTGGGGGAAGTACAAAGACCGAGCGCGTAGCGCAAGGTAAATACATTATCAAGCGCGAAGCGTGAGTTGCAACAGACGCGCGCCGTAAGTGCGCTCAAACTTGTGAGCCGCACACGCAGCGCGCGATAAGAATGTGCCAGATTGTTAATTACCCTTTTTATATTTAAAGATTATTGATAAATAAAACATGAAAAAAGAGTTCTAAGGTTTTCAAACTCAAATTTAATTTATGCGACCGTAAAATAATGCAAATATTTGGAATAGAACATTAATTTAGGTTTGAAAACGTAATTTTATTTCATAAAAAATGTTATTTCTTAATTTCAAATTGTATATATGCGATGTTTACGAATCAATTAAGAAAATTAATGTTGAGAAACAAATTGTGCAGAAATACTCTAGGTATGAAACACTTCCAAGAAGACTTATTTTTGTGCGATAAAGAACAATTATGTGAAATAAAGAACAGATGTGAAATTTCTTGTTCTGTTTTCTTGTAGAAGAAACAATTAAAAACTTGCATTCATAAATCTTTGTTATTAAATTTTTTTAAATCATTTTTCCTTTCTTTTCTCGAAGTAGATAATAAAATTACAGAAAACAATATTATTAAATTATATAAAGATATCAAATCTAATTGTGTAATTCCTTGGCGAAAAGTAAGCTCAATTTTATTCAGAACGAAATTGGAAACACTTTTTTCCTAAACATAGTGCCTATATTAGCGATTAATGAAATTTTAAGGAATTTCGTGAAATTCTAAAATATACAGAATTCTTAAAATACGAAATACTGCACTAATTTGGGAGTTCATGAGAATTCATTGTATTTCGTTGAATTTTAGGGAGTTTTATGTCTTTCGAATGCTTTTTTTTTATTCACAGAGTTTTAAGAGACTTCAACGATTTTTTCGAAATTATGTACCTACTTACCCAAAATACCATAGATTTACATAGATTTTACAACTATTCCAGGAATATATCAGTATTTTATTTCATTTAAAAACTTTTTTGGGGACATTTCTTGGGATGTTATTATACTTCATTATTTTTTGTGAAACTTGACTTAATTTAGTGCATTTTCAAAAGATTTTCATAAAATTTAGTCGAAATTCACAGAATTTTATCGAAATCTGAAATACAATTTATTTCATAGGGTTTAAGAAAATTTTAAATAATTATTAAAATTTATGAGGATTTTCCGACATTTTGTAGGATTTTATAGGAATTATTCAGATTTTAAGGAATTTTATAAAACTTAATAAAAATATATAATATAAAAATAATTTTAAAAAAATAATAAAAAAAATAATAAACGAATTTGTTGAATTATGTCTTACCTAAACGAAGCAGAATAAGTTTTCATGGAATTTCAATAGAATTCCGGAAATTGATCCGTATTTCATTGAATTCCAAATTTCTTTGGGTATTTTTCTCGGTATTTTATTAGCATTCATAATTTTTGGTTGAACTTGACTGTATTTGTTGTCTTTTTAAAGCATTTTATCTAATTTCATCGAAATTCACAGAATTTGTTGAAAATTTTAGATACAATTAATTTTATAGGATTTATAAGGTTAATATATATATAAGGTTTTATAATAATTTACCAGATTTTAAAGAATGCTACAAATCTTTAAAAATTCCGAAAATTTCTTAAAATCTAATTAATTTTTGGAATTGACAAAACTTCATGGGATTTCAACAAAGTATTCTGAATTAAAAAAAAGTTAAGAAAAATGTGAAAAAATTTTACAGAATTTCGAAAGAATTTATACAATTTTATTTCTCTTAAGCTCGAGGTTTTTTAGTCCATATATCTGCATATTTCTTATAGTATTTCATTCTTGTTACAAAGAATTGCATAGGCTTTCATAAAATTTCAAAAGGAATCTCGGCATGTCTTGAAATTTTATTATAATTCAATAGAATTTACCGAATTTTACTTAATTTCATTTCTTTTAAAGAATCTTATAAAATGAAATTAAAATTTGCAGAATTTCTTGAGATTCTGACTAATTATTCTGAATAAAAGAAAAAAAATATAGCTACCATAATTCATTTTAAATTAGAATTCTCAGGAACTATCAGTATTATTTTTTCTCTTTTTTATTCTTTTTTTTTTAGAAATTTTATTAAAATTCATTTAATTCCTCGGAATCTTATGTCCACCGAAAAATATAATTGTAATTCATGAAGTTACTGTACAGAATTTGAACAAATTTCTCTGCATTAAACAAAGATTTGTATTTCCAAGAATTTCATTAGAATTCATTTGATTTTACAACAATAAAACGAACCCTGACAAGGTGAGCTTCAATCAACTTCAACCGAAAAGTTGTTGAACTCAATGTTTCTTTACAAAAATCATTATTATCAGTTTAGTTTTTCAATATTATTCCTAACATAAAATTTAATCAACATTTTACGAAATTCTTTTTAAATGTATTAAATCTCCATGCTAAAAATTTTGTTATTAAAATAATTATAAATTTCCTGCAAAAACAAAATGAAATTTTAGTTGTTTCAAAAAGGTATCGATAATTTTTTTATTTAAATTTATAAAACGCTTACAAAATATTCAAAAGTAATAGACAATGAAGCAAATTTGAGTGAGAAAATAATTTATTAACCTTAATGACCAAAAACCAATTTCTGATATAGAAAAACTTCCATAAGGTTCACAATTTTAAATTGATATAATTCTTTTATAACACTTTTTTATTCATTTTTTAAAATTTAGAATAAAAATTCCTAAACAATCAATTAGAATGTGTAAAAAAATTGATTGAATCTTACTTCATTTTAATAGGGTTCGATACTTTTTTTTTTAAATACTTGAAACGTTTAAAAAGTATCCAAAATTGATAAACAGTAAAGAAATTGTCTTCGTATCCTTCAGTACACAAAACAATTTTCTGCTATAGAAAAACCTCTATAAAACTCACAGAATTCAATTGACCTAATCTAAAAAAAATGGATAAAAACGGCAATTTGTGATATCAATTTTGAAAAGAATTAAACATTTTAGAAATAAAAATTTTAGAAAATTTTTTTTTTAGGAAACAAGGCAAATAGGGTGATTTTGTAAGAAAATAATAAGGAAATACATTTTTTTAGATAACATTAATTTGCCATTTTCATAAGTTTTTGAAACGTTCAAATGACGCCGTTTGACGTGCACGTCCAAGGAACGTTTTTTGGATGTTCCAATTACGTTCTTAAATTTCGTGCCCACTGGGATTGCACTACCAACAAAATACTGGAATTTTCAACTAAATATTAGAATTTACAACCAAAAGAGATGAATTCTGGCCTAAAAATAGAACACTGGACTTTTCAATTGCAAAAAAATTAACTTAATTTCCGAACAAAAAAAGATGACTTTTCTGCCAAATCAATCCAAGAGTACGAATTTTCTATCCAAAAAGACGAATGTTCAACAAAACAATTAAATCTTTGAACAAAATAGATTAATTTTTAACAAAATAATGAAATTTTCCATCAAAGAGAATTCTTGACCAAAAGAGATGAATTCTGGACCAAAAATATGATAGCAGACTTTTAAATTAAAATAAAATTAACTGTCAACCAAAGAAGATGACTTTTTAAGAAAATAATTTAATTTTCAACAAGATAATTACATTTTCAACCAAATAGTAGAATTTTCAACCGAAAGAGATGAATATTATGGACCAAAAATATTATGATAGACTTTTCAAGTAAAAAGAATTATCTTTCAAAAAAAAAAGATGGCCTTTTAAGAAAATAGTTGCATTTTTAAAAAAATAATTAAATTTTTAATCAAAAGAAATGAATTCTGAACCAAAAATATAATAGTAGACTTGCCAGTGAAAAATAATTCACTTTTAACTAAAAAATACGATTTTTCTACGAAAATATAAATTTTAAATCCAAAAAGACCAATTTTCTTTCCAAAAAGACCAATTTTCTTTCCAAGAAGACGAATGTTCAACAAAAAAGTTGAATTTTTGACTAAAAGAGTTGAATTCTGAACTAAAAGTATAATTGTAGACTTTTCAATTAAAAATAATAAGCTTTCAACCATAGTTGGATTTTTTATTGGTTTCTATTAATTTAGTTCTCATTTATGAGAAAAAAAAACGAAAAAAGGGGAATTTTTTTGAAATCAGTGGATTAAGAGGATTCCCTTAAAAAAATAAAAAAATAAATTAAGTGTGAAGCATTTGATTTAATAAACGGTAATCAAAATTCTGCGCAACGAAGTAACTGATGTTATTTCAAAATATAGATTTGACGTTCCGCAAGAAAAGGTTCATTTTGTCGATCGTAGTTTTGGAGATATGCGCGCTTTTGTAACCCAGGATCTAAAACAGATTTTCGATTTTCGAGAGGAAATAATATACAGGATGTCCAAGTATTCAAAAAACATATTTATATTTTCTGATTCCTTGTGAAAAACTGAATAGAAAATGATCAATAAAAAAATTGGATTGAATGCATAATTACCGCGTAATTAGCAATTCAAGATTAACCAATCAAAAAAATGCGTTAGATAGCCGACAGTCCATGTGCCACCGCTGAGAGTGTGTGAGAATACAAGTTCAGATCGTATAAATTCCCCTCCGTTTATTTTTGTAGGAGTTTTTGACTCTTTGGTGCAACTTCACACATAAACGAGATTCGAAAATTAAAAAATATCTTTTTCGTAGCAACCAAATTAGATAACATTGCTCGACGAGTTAATTACCTTACTTAAAATGCATGCGTTGCTTGAATTGTGTAGAATCATCCTGAATTCTTAGCATTCCGCAAAATTCTCCCGAGTTCTGTAGATATAAATACTTTACTATTTTTGAATTACCCTGAACACTTTCGAATACATTCAATCATTTGAAATTTTAAGATTTTTGAATTCTTCAAAAACCTCTGAATTTGCTGAATTCTACCACCTTCATCGCACTTTTCTAAAAGCTCGTAAGCATCTCCCGTCAAAAAATAACACACTTTTTTGGATTCTCCTGTCGAAAAAAGACTGAAAAAAACTTATGAGAAAAACGACTGAAAATGCCTATCAGAACTAGTTCCTTATTTTCGGTTATAAAAAGCAAGACTTTAAATGTTTTTAAATTCCAAATAATTCAATGTTTGTTCTCATTGCTTTAAAGTTTTTAGAAATTCTTCAAATTAATTCAGAACTTTTAACTCTTAACTTTTTAAGTCGAAATGACTTGACTAATTTGGAAAGAATTAGGAATAGCGCTATGGTTTAAGTAGAATCCTGAAGAATTCAGAGAAATTTTTAGAATTTATGAGCCTTTCAATTACAAATAATTTAATATATATATTATTGTAGCTTGAAAAATATTCAAAAATCTTTTGATTAATTCGAAAGTATTAAATGTATTTCTACAGAATTTGATAGAATTGTGTGGAATTCACATAAAGAGTACACCTTCCTTCAGTCGTACTTACGCCGACTCCCTAACTTGA
>JAUELO010000074.1:1706810-1721617 GCA_032357855.1 Amphibolips quercusostensackenii | reverse complement strand
GTAATGGGTTTTAGAACCTCTATCATTTAAGACAAATTAATTTGAAGAAAACGTTGAGTAGTTGTTTTCAAAAATTTTCTTGGACCTAAATACCATATGCAAATACGTATTCATCATGAAATACTGGAATCATTAATTAATATTGAAAAGTTCTGCTGCAGTTGCATTCCAGAGTTTACAATTGTCCTAATTTATAATTTGATAAATTTAAGTAGCAAATTGAATTTTTATATTTTATAATTATAAATTGAAATCTATAAACAATACAATTTGTAATCTCGTGTGTTTGGAAATGCAATAATAACAATTAAATGAAAATCTAAGCGCATATCAATTAGGAAATGAAGTCAATATTAGTACAAAGAAAAACAAATTGAGACAGAAAAATTAAAGATTGCCTTTATCTGTGCACGTGTATACAATAGTTTATGAATACCGTGCTTTTGTCAAACCACAAAATATTACTAGAACGATAGCAATTCTTGACTTTATTGCCAAAGTCATAATGAATAAATACTCAAGTTTTATGCTTTAAAATATTTTCAGGATTCAATTACAAGAAAATTTAACTTTTTTAAATCTCTCATGTTATCAGTAATGCAGATATGTACATAAGTAAAAAATTGATAAAATCTATTTAACCGGAAAAAGTTTGATTAACGCGCGCTACTTTTAAATTGTTGAAACAAATTGATTCTGAAATTTGATATTATAATAGCGCATGTAACTTGTGAATATAACATTTAAAAAGAATAAAATAGTTTTTTAGCTGATCTTCTTTAGAGATAATATTGCCATAATAATAAATTCAGTCCAATAGTTCAATGATAAATTCTGCTGCGTTAATCATGATATAGTGTAATAGAACGATTTATTGCAATTGTTCTCTTTGCTAATAATGATACATTACTTATTGTCCATCCAGAAAATAGAAATATTTTATTCAACTAATAAAACAATAATTTCTTTCATTGAATTTCCATTATTGTTAGACACAATAATTAATTTCTGTAAAATATTTCATTTTAATACGAATACATTAATATTCAACAAGTAATGCATATTTGTCAATAATAAACCTGGGAAAATTCGGATACGTGTTGGTTGCAACGGATTAACGGAAATGTGAGGCTTTGCAGAACAAATATGTCCCTTGTGCAATTGGTTATCGATGGTCAAGCTACAGAGACATAAAAAACTGCACGCATTTTTTGAAAATACATTTTTTTACATTTTAAGAGATCTACTTATTTATCAGAATGTTTTGAAAATGAAATGATATATCAGGTTCTATTTGCGTAACAATAAAAAAGTTAACAATATCATGTCTCTATAATATTATACGCTTATGTTTATGATAATAATTTTCTTTATTTTAGGTTTTTATCAAGTGTATTTTCTTCATTCTTTAAATATCCTATCTGCCAATTATTGTTACTTTACACCGTATCAAAATAAAATTGAATAATTATGGGTATATATAATCCAATTACGTGTCCCTGACTACCTATATTTTAAAAGAAAGCTGAAGATCTATGTGTTAAATACAAGGATTTTTTCAGAATTGATTGCAGAATTGAACCATAAATCGTAATCGCTTTTCAAATGTCCCTGAATTTTTATATTATCTGATAACAAAGCATTTTTTCATTAATTTAATGTCTTAAAAGTGGCATTGCTATATTTAAATCAATAATTGATTTAAAATTATTTAATATGCGTTAAAAGAAAAAATTTAATTATGTTTTAAGTGCCTTTATTTGGCCAAAATAACTGAGTTAAAAGCAAGAAAAAAATCGTACTTCAATTTGGTGTCATCAATTAACAAGGTTTTATTATTAGAAGTAACATGTTTTGGATGTGACTTCGTGATGGAAATAATAATAAAAGCATGTTCTTCTTTCCTGTGAAATACTTGATTGATAGGTTAACGCAGACTAAAAATAATATATACAACGATTGTATTTTTATTGCATAAACTTGTCATCCTGACACACAAAAGTTACTTTTAACAAATAAAGTTATTTGAAAAAAAAAAATATTCGATATTCCCAAATTTATTTTTCGGAAAGACCCATTCAATAACAATACGCTCGTATCTTACACCTTCTTTCACATTGTCCTTATGTAACTCATTTATGTATCTCATTTTATTTTCGCCACCAGTCTTCGCACAAATAATTGCCGCTTTATTATCACATTAAAGTATAACAGAAAGTAAAATTATAGGGGCTACTCACTACGAAATGTGAAAATATTCAAACTGTGAATGCGGACATCGGTATTGAATTCTTATAGAGATTTTCAAGATTCCGTTGATATTGCCGGGAGTTCAGAGATTTCCGACGCTGTTCGCGATCAGAACTCAGGTGGGATTCTGAAATTTTAAAATTCTGAAATTCTGAAATCGGCGGCCTTCGGATTTAGTCGGCTGTTCGTTTCACGCATAGAAGCGCATGTCAGAATACTTCACATCACCCCAACTCTGCCCACACTTAGCCAAAGATTATCAAGATTTCTAAGGAATGCTAGATTGCTGAGAGATTTTTAAAAGTTCCTCCAAGGGTTCTTGCAAGATTTCTCGCGCAAAACTCTTGAATTTCTTAGTATTTAGCCCCTCGAGTAAACTGTCCTTAGATATGCGCATTAATGATTTGTTTATGGAAATTACTTCCTAGAAGGCTTGGCACATTGACACATACTCCGCTTTGAAGGTAGATAAAGCAACATAATTTTGTTTATTGACACGCGAAGATATCATATCTCCAAACAGTCAAATTGCAAAAACACAAGTAGAAACTGATGATTTGAAATGAAAAAAACATGCATTTGAATAGGCTGATAAATCGTTCCGTCGTCCTAAATATTTCAAACGAACAGTTCTCGTATCCTTTAAGAATCTAAAATCACCTTACCATTTTCCACTCAACTTCTGCTGGGTTAATTCTGATGGCTCCACTGCAGAGTGCTCCAGTTCTAGTTTTGTCGGTATACCGCTCCAACTCCTATTCCTTTCGTATACAACTGTAAGTTTTTTTCTGGTCGTATACAGCTCTAAGTCATTTTTTTCAATTTAAAGTTTTTATTGTAACATGAATTAATTGATTATTTTGCGTTGAATGGGAAAATATTATACAATTATGTGCAATATTGAAAGAGAATATAATAAAAAACCAAAATTGGTTACGTTTTTAATTTCGCAGCAAGAAGGCTCTGACTCAGTGTCAAAATTCAAAAGCAGGGATGTGAACATTCATGTACAAAATCAGGAATGAAAACTGCGCAAACACTACAGTTTGTAGAATAATGCATTAGTTAAAAACTTCCATTTTTACAACCCTTTCAATAATTATTGTTTCTTATGTATATTTTTATTCATTAATTTTCTCGATACATATAAAATCGTTCTTTACTGCAATAATGAAGTTGATGTTTGTAATGAAGAAAAGTGTTGAGAAGGGATTACTTAATCTACATAAACTATACATTTTTGTTTGAAAAATATTTACAAATTTTATTCTGTGTTTTTTTTTTAGTTTTTATTATTGAAATACAATTTCACTCATTAACTTTCAGACTTAATTCTTATTCAAGATGATAGTTGTCTCAGTGAAAAAGCAAATCGTGCGGAAGCATTAAAAAAGAATATTGCAATAGATGAAATCGAAGTTATCGATAAAAATACGATTTCGTTTCCTATTAAGGGTTCAGCGTTCAATAACGTTGATTTATTAGAAAAGGTCGACAAGGAAAAAATTATGAGTTTTTGATTATTTCCGACTAAGCAAATTATTAACACTAACGACGGTCAATATAATTCAAACTTTAAAAGGGGTATAATGCTATGTCTCGAAAATCACGCAAAGACTGTTGTTGAAAACTTGATTGTCTTTTCATAACTTGAAATTGTTTCAACTATTAATTTAAAATTTTGAAAATTGAATCTACTAATAATTTTCTTGAATAATAAAGATTGCAGAAAACCTTATACAAATTGAGAAGCATTTATGTTTTTAAATACTTTTGTGAGATTAAATTTAAACTTTTAAATTGGCTGAAAAATCATTCAGAATATTATACATGTTTTATAATATTGTCATTTATAATATAAAAAGAAAAGATTTAATTTAAAAGAAAAATAATCATACTTCTAACAGGGTTTTTGATTTTTTAACAGTTGTAGATTACATTGACTTTCTCACAGAAAATTAAGGTGTGAATTAGAAAATAATTAGATTCTAAAAGTTCGTAATTTTTTGACAATTTTAAGTTATTCTAGCGTTCTACACAAAAAATTAGGCTTTTGAAATGAAAACTATTGCAATTTGAACAAGATTTGGGATTCTATAACAAATTAAATTTAAATTACTAACAGCTTTCGATCTAAAAAATTTTTAAATTTGTATTTGGAAAAACTATATTTATAAGAAGATTCATATATTTAGACAATTTTATTTTACTTTTATAGTAAATTATTATATTAAAAAAAATATTCGCAATTTTTTAACACCTTTCGTGGCATATTTGTGCGTTTTACCCAAAATTTGTATTAAAGATTTTTAAAAAACATTAGATTCCAATCCAATATGATTTTTGTTCAAAATGATAAAATCTACAAGCTTGAACGATTTTGGATTGTGTTAGTGTATTTCGCTGGAAACTTAAAATTTTATCTAAATTACATTACATTTGAAAGCTTATACATTTTTTTAACAATTTTAGGTTATACTAATGTTTCGTATTATAGTAAAAATGGTCACATTGAATTATCACATTAGAACAAAAATCATCATTTGAACAAGATTCAAAATATTTAAACTATTTTGAATTATGTTACTGTTCCTCGTCGGAAACTGGTATTTTTAAATAAAAAAAAAATATTTTAAAGAAGGCTTACAGATTTCAGTTACACGAAATTACACATGCCATAGTACAGTGTTTAATAAAATTACTATAATAAGTTAAATAATTGTGCGGTATAGCTGTATAGAATATTCGATATCAGCTAATTTTAATAACAAATATTTTACTATTAAAGCAATTAACAAAGTTCAATGCATTAAATTTGTTTTTATATAATAATTATTTCTACGACAACTCTTGTTTGTAATGATTTATCCACTAGAATGATACTCAAATTTAATCAGCACAATGCGCTTATATTTTTAACTTAGATATGTATATTATTAAACATGTGTATTGATAAGAGATTGTTTATGAATTTCTTAAAAATCTTAAACAATATTATAATTTCGTTTTCCTTATTTTTTATTGTATTTCTGTGAAATTTGATTTATAGGTATATTCACTAATGACATAATTCGCAAATTTGTAGAAAAAAAGTGTATAAAATATATGAAACTTATATAAATGTGCCAATAATTTACATGAAAAATTTTTTTATTTGTTTGAATACTACTTTTATTCTGATTTTGTGCTTATACTATTTATTACTTTAAAGAATAGTCAAAATAATTGACTAAGAGAAAAAGGCATTGCCTAATTATAACCTTTACGTACTATCAAACACTGTCACTGGAAAAAATTTGTAACGTGTTTGTAGGTAAAAACTTGAACTATCTATTGATACTACTTGCATTATTTCATACCGTATTCCTAAATTTTGAAGACTTTTCAAACTTTAATCAGCTCTTCTGAAAAAATTGCTAAAAGTGACTTAGAGCTGTATACGAGAAAAAAAAACTTGGAGTTGTATAAGAAAGGAACGGGAGATAAAAACAGTGGCCTAAAGTATAAACAGCATAAGCAATATCTGAACGCGTAGTACTTGATAAATATAAAACACTATAAGAAGTTTCGCGGTAAAAACTATCATAAGTGTCTTATCTAACCACGTGAAATTCACCTTATTCGCGCTGTCGTCGTTCATGATTCGCAACTAGCCGTGTTATCATTAAGGGGTCAGTCTACTTTGAAATTAAAAAACTTTTGATTTTTTTTACATTATTCAAAATTTTATATATTCAGGAATATGTTGTAAAATTTCAAGAAAATCCGAGCCCTCTAACTATATTTTCTTTACCTGAACATCACTTCCTTATTCCACAAATACAAATCTTGTAACAAATCTGGCTTCCGGCCCAGTTTGGTCTGGGGTTCTTTCTAGGGCCTAAAAAAATATTCAGTTTGCGAAAATGTAGTGAACTTTAATACCGTTTGTGTGGCAGCACTGGTAGTCATGTCAGCGATGTCAGCAGGGCTTATGTTCAAGTCGCAGTTCAGAGTCAACATGTTCTCCAGGAATGCATTGAGGGTCATGATGACCATCTCCAGCGTCTCCCTAGTAAATTAAAAATTAAATATTAGTAGCAATTAAGTTAAAAGACAGTTTTTAACATAAAAAATCATTTGATAGTTATAACAATGATACAATATTTGAGGTTATGTGGGTGTGCACAAAATTCCTTACCTATAAACAAACATTTCACGACTGCTTAAATATATATTCTGTGCATTATTATAATGAAGAGTCAAAAAATGTACTATCCAGTTCAAATCCACGAAGATAATTTCGCAAATTATAATGATTAATCTTTTTTATCAACAAATCTAACAGGCCGCATGTGATTTGTTTACTTTTTTTACAGAAAATATGTTATACACTTTTATGAGGGGTACTTTTAGGACATTTTACGGATATCCTCAAATTGAAATTCTGATACCCCGGGCCATCCCTTAGATATCTTTTTTTAGTTAAATATTTTGCCTAATGTTTATAAAATTGGGACATATTTTAGATATTTCCAGGATATCTCAGAAAATGATCAAGGTGTCCCATAGATATTGACACTTCCGCCCTTCAAGATATCTATTGAGAATTCCTTAAGATATCCCATGGATATTTTTACTGAATTCCATTTTCCAATTATGTTATTAATAGTTTATGATTCCATTTATTGATTTTATTGTGTATTTTAACTGATGTATGCAATAATATTGAAAAACGGTATTACAAATTTTTGTCAACATTATTAAGTACAATATTTTTAATTTAAATATCCCGCCCGCCCGGACGCTTGCGATTTTAATTCCCCCAGTTCTCACATAGGCGCACTTGTCGCTTCATAGGCTGCCATATTAGAAATATTTGTTTTCAATTTTTATCACGCAGCATCACCCCCGTGCCTCATTCCGTCTACTAAGCAGGTCTGACTGTGTTTGAAGTTCTGCGACTGTGACTTAGTTCTAACTGTTCAAACAAAGTGTAGTCATCGTAGACTAAGTTTAGGTAAGAGTTTTTCATAATTTTTAACTTTAAAAAACTTTAAACGCGTTTTTCTTAAATAGCGTTTTAAAAGTCTAGCTCTTCAGTATCTAAAAAACTAATTAACCGATTTTCATAACATTTTGACTACATATTGTAGACATAATTTGCACCAAGATGATTCTTGGTGGTTTCAAAATTAAAATTTTTGCTATATTTTTTTGCAAAAAATAGCGTAAAAAACATGTTTTTTTTAAAACTTTTTTGTTTTTCATCCGATATTTTTCTATTTTTTGTCAAAACTTTATATCCGAGGGTCATTTTGTAGCTAGTGTCATACTGACAAATTTTCACGCTTTGATTTTTTCGTTTCAGACGAGCCGTTCTTGAGTTCTGATGAAGTTACCTATCTTATCCATTCTTGAGGCGTTACGTTTAACTGCAATTTTGTATTTAAGTATTTATAAAAATAAATCAAAAAAATTTTTAATGTATCTTATGACTCTATTCATCAAGCCGAACAAGTTTATATTACTATCCATCATAGATTTCTAAAAAAAATCCAGAAAATTGCCTTTTTTCGAGCATCCAAAGAAGACTAACCCCTTGATTTTATTTTCTATTTCAATTAATTTATTCCTGTCATTACTTGCTAATAACATATCGTCAACATATATAAGTAAAATAACTTTTTCTGACTCCAAATATACAAACAAGAATTACAATCGTCATTTACTAACCACACAGAATTCCTTACCTCTAAAAGTTTCTTGTTTCATCATCTGCGAATAATTAGTGATCCATAAAGAGCTTTCTTGATCTTGCCTACTTTAGACACTTGTATTTTTTTCTGAAACTTCTATTTCATTTTAAATTCCATTGACCCATTTGTTCTTTTCTTTAGATTCTATCGCGTAATTAAATGTTTGAGGATCGTTGTGGATATTCGCGTGAAGGCAATGTAATATTTCACCTTGCAAGATATCTTTTGTTTTTAAAAAATTCTTCCCTTATAGGGGAAAATTCGTATCAGCTATTTTTGACTTTGACTTGCACAAGGCTTTTGTATTATTGATTCTGTAATTTTTTGTTTTTCGATGTTTCATTTTTTAATATTTTAGCTATCAGGTCTGAATGTATAATCTGTAATTGTCGTAAAGCTCTTTTTCTTTCGCTTTAAAAGGCAATTTTTGTAGTTTAGTAGGTACGCATATTTTACGATCCAGTATACTGTCTTCAAAAATTACAGATAATAGGTCTTTGTTATTTTCCCATAAACTTCGCAGCTTACGCAGATAACTGACTGCCGCGTGACTCATTCATGTATGCCAAAGCATTTCTTTATATCTTTCAACAAAATTGCTATACGACTTGGTTAAGGGAAATCACTTTTAAACAATTTGACCGTTGGTGAGTCACCTTAATTAGTTATATTAGTCCGAAAATATATGAATATTGACTTTATTTTTTTCATGCAAAAGCACTACAGACCTTTTAATTGAATAATTATAATTTTTCTAATATAATTTTTTTAGACTTGTTATTAGATTGAATTTGTTTTGACGCCTTTGCCAGTATGTCGATGTTAAATTCGTAATGCAGAAGACTTCGCTGATTAATCCAGCTCACAGTTTACTTTTTAAAATATACTTTTTTATTTTGAATTAATTCGCGAAACAAAAAATTCAAATGTAAATGATTTGCGATAAGGTAGAAGTCCTTTATACCATGCAAACTAATTAGCGGAGTCTTCTGCATTACAAATTCAACATCGACATACTTGTGAAGGCCTAAAAACAAATTCAGTTACTAATTTTATTTGCGCTACTCTTAAAATTACTATTTTCCATTATTCCATTGTCATTGTTTATATAGGCTGATTATTTTTATAGTTATTGATAACTGCCGTTTCTTTGGAATCAGTATTATTGATTTTTTTTTATTTGATACCCGCTCTACTACATTCGTATCAAAAGCAACTGCATCACAAAAATCACAATCTTGTTTTATTGATTTTAAACTCAATTAAACAATAGAGGCTATAGTATACACCCGCAGCTAATACTTCATTTGTTTTAGGATCAAAAATGTTCAAGCACTCATAGTCTAAATATGTTGTTATTAAAATTAATTTTTTCATATTTGCACTTAAAATTAAATTCATAATGTATTTGCCATCAGCTATTGAATCTGCCACGCTGTCTTTATCAGCCAATTTAACAACACTGGATTCTACACGTATTGAACTGAAAACTTCCTTTGTCTTTGCACGGTGCTTGGTCGCACCTCAAATTACGATAAAAAAGACATAGTTATTATTCTACTTAAAATTTTCGTTTGAAAAACTCTTACTGACTTGTAAAAAATAACGAAAATCGGTGTGTGAAGAAGATTGGCTTCTATCGTAAGATTAATATTTGAAACAAGATACAGATACGACAGTACTTGCTTAATACATACCTAGATTATTATCCTAATGATAATCCTCAAAGTGAATTTTCGAAGTTTCACTTGCTTCATGTGGAGTCTAAATTTACAAATGATTTATTTCATGCTTTTCGTTCTCAAATTGTTTTTACACATTACTATCGTCCTGTTTATTAAACTGTTGTTTACTGTTGTCACAAACTTTTTTGAATGGCTTCGAGGGGCGATGATATCCATCTGCTTTGGCCTTATTGAAAAATTCATTTTTTCCATTAAAAATATTGTTGATTTTACAGTTTTGGTTAGGACTTACATATCGCTTGTCTCTGTAACCAGCTTTTTCGTAACTATCCTGTGGCCTGCACAGTCATTGAGAACATTCATATGCTTCATGTGTAGTAAATTTAAAGCAGTCATAACGTTTATACTGTCCTTGATAATTTTATGGACACTCAGCCTTTATGCAGTAGTAAAAAATTGATAGAAAAAGCAATAGAGAATAAAAATGTAAACAAATATACCGGTAATCGTTTTATGTAGATGCTTTCATTATTCACTCATAAACAGATTGTATTTAATTCTCTTAGAGATACTTGGGTACCTTGAAATTACTTTAAAATCCTTTTATATATTTGTAAATGTTGGAAATATCCTGAAAAAACTTTAAATTTTTTTAACTATCCTAAAATTTTTTAAGTTCTATTTAAAATGCTTCCAAATATTCAAAAATTTAAGAAAATCCTTAAAAACACCATGTCATTATTGAAATCCTATGAAAATCCTCAAATATTTTGAAATCTCTTTAAATCTTTAACATGTTTTTAAAAAGCTTAAATTCTTGTGAAATTATTTCATATTCACAGAAATATTATGAAATGTTTTAAAATTTTTAATATCTTTAATAATATCACAAAAATTCTTTGACATTTAATGAAGTTTAGGAAATCTTTTGCAATTTCATTAAGGCTCTTGTAGGAGGCAATGATTTTAGTCAAAAAATCAGTTTTGAATGCTAGCGCATTAAATGGTTATCAGGGGTCAATTTTTTTTTCTCCAAGAAGCTCAAATCCATATTTAAGGATAAGAGTCCCTCGGGATCGTCAACACTTGCGATCAATATGAATAAATGAACAAAATATCAAATTTTCAACTTCTGGAAAAATATTAAACAAAATCGATGTTAATGGCGCCGCCTGGTCTCACGACTAATCACTAAAATCGATTTAAATGGACTTCTGGCACGATATTTAGAGTATAAGAGTTATTTAAACATGCATAGAAGTAATAATTTTTACTAAGTTATAATAAATTATAAGAAGCCATAACAAATGGATATTATTAAAGAATATATTTTTATCAAAAAAAAAGGAAAAATACATAAAATGTGAAATAATTACTAAAGAAATTCAAAAATATAATTTAGCACATTCTTCTATAGTTTTTTAAGAGAAATTTCTAAATCAGAGTTGATGTTCTGACATACCCTTGAACCTACCCAGTCAGTAAGACTAAAAAAAATCGATTTTATTTTCTCTGAATTTTTTTAGATAAACCTTAGGCTGTACATTGTCATTCTAACACATCCCAAAGCCAACCATGCAGTAGAAAGAATTTCTATATATCTGAAAAGGTTTAGTTAATATTTTTTCTTTTACATCTGTTTTGACTGAAACGAAAGCAATGGACTATTTTAAATGTTTTAATTTTTTCTGCCAAATTGTACTGCCCTAGGTAAACATAATAAAATAAAGTGAATTCACAATGACTTACATTGCCTAAGAAGGTTGACGTTAAAAGGCGCTATCATTATAATAATTAATAAAAGTGAATATACAGGTGTTTGTATGAAGAAACTTGCTGCCAGTAACAGGCAAATTGAACTGAACTAAAAATTGGAAAACGACAGCCTGAGTGAAATTTGTGTGAAGCAACAACTTGAAATCTGAAGAGTATGTCTCTTCTAGCTTTGTAACATCATCGATTAATTGGAAGACGCCTGACGTATTTTCCTTGTCCAAGAGTTCATTATCTTCATAAAATGTTTGTAGGCCAAATATAATTCACCAATTTCACAACAATGAAACGTATTAACTGGTAAATTGTAAATTGACAACTCCTCATCTGTAAGACCACACAGTATCTATCTCAAAACAGTTCACTGAGCAATAGGAGCGCAAGGGTGACCTTATCGAGCGATTGAAATTAATTTCACAATAACATCGGAAATCATGTCGATTAGATAATTTTATAGAACTTCGGTTCTGCTAACTGAAGATCTGCAAATTGAAGCCAATCATTAATTCAAAACTTAATTTTTTGACGCTTTGCCGCTAATTTCGGGAGGACGAACGCTTTAAGATTAAGTCTAAATTCTGATTGAAAGTGAGTTTTACCGTCCATAGAAACCGATCCACGTGACATTTCAGATTTACTTTTACCGACGCCGAATAATCGTACGGGACTTTCATTTCGAGGTAGCTGCAATTGTTGCGCGAGCGATTCAGAAATTATCGAGACCTTTAGAACTCTGATCAAGAAATGATCAAATATATAGGGATTGACCAGATGGCGCAGTCACAAAGACCATCGCGGTGGTCAAAAACACGATAACTTAGAATGTACTAGGACCTTTTTGTTTTCATATCTATTATCCAGTAATTCCCAACAGCGATTGTAATTCTCATTTGTTAACGAAATGTGTCGAACAAGCTGCGCAGCTTCCCCTGAAAGATTCGTCTTTAAATAGTAAAGCTTTTCTACAGATTTAAACCCCGCATTCAAATGAACTATTAACTTGAAGAGGTGAGCAAAATTTGACCATTCGGTGTATATGCCCGAGAATATCGGTAATTCTATTTTTAGCATAGAACTCGATGTTGAGAACATTGGCGCGACTCGTAAATTTGAAGCTCCCGAATGTGTAGTTAGAAGTTTTTCAATAGCATCTAACGAGTTTCCTTTTGCCTTCACATAAGCTTCTTTGGTTTCACTGGTGAAGTCCGAAGTAAAATACACAGTTTTTTATTTGCATCACGGATTTAAATTAATTGTAGATGCTGTTGTACGAATCGCGTCTCGTTTTTCTCTAATGCTTCCATTCGCGACAAAATCGACCCTTTTGTTGCTTCCTTGACTGATGCCAAATTCACAAACGAATTTTTAATTCGAGTACACAGCTCTGTTTGCTCTAAAAATAAATTATTAAACGACATTGTAACAGAAAACGAAAAGCAAAACAATGTGATAAAAAGTTAAAAAGCAAATAACTTTAATTGTGACTGTCTTTTTATTAAATGAAATATATTCACCAGAAACTGGAATACTTATTTGCAACAAGCTTCATTAACACTTGTTACATGTATGGACGTTTCTCATTCTAATAATGTCAACAACAGCAGAACGACAGACTCACGTGATTCATTGTAGACATTTCTGCGCTTAAACTTGCCAGTTCGAATTCGTATCGAAATTGTACTTACAATTGTGCGTTAGTATTCAAACCCTTTATTGATAGACATTTTTCTTTGCGTTTTCTTGTAATTATCATTTCAGTCTTATCACCTGACAATGTTGAGATTATTTCCTGTGTTTGTTTTACAGACACTGACTGGAGTATCAAAAATAAGGGTCCATCAATTTCTAAAACAGTTGATTACTGCACTGTTATTACTAAATTCAGTTTAAACCTTTGCACTTAACATAATCACAGTCACAAATTTACAAGTCTCAAAGTTACAAAAACACATAAAGAAACTAAATAAATTCACAATGATTCACATTCTCAACAAAGCTGACGCTAGAAGGCGCGGTCATTTTATTAATTAATAAAAATAAATATACACGTGCTTGAATGACTAAACTCGCTGACAGTAATAGGCAAACTGAACTGACCTGAAAATTAAAAAACGCGAGCGAGAATGCATAAATCTGTGAGTGTGCATGAGTAATCGAAATAAGACATGTATATGTAAGTAAGATAATGACTAGATACCGGCTCAAGGAATCATTATTTTGACATTGTAGCTGACTGTGGAAAATTAAGCGAATTGAAATATAAGTACGTAAAACAAAACAAAATTAATAAAAAACGAGTAAAATTACAATTAGATCTTGAACAGCCTCCTTCAGAAAAATGAACAGTTTGCAAAAAAATTCTATGTTATTGCCCCAACCAACCTACGCATTAGAACTATATTCTGTAAGGCTAAAAATATTTGGTTAATATTTTCTAATCTTATTTTTTAAAAAATGACAATTTTTGCGAAAAATCGATGTTATTGTTCACCTGATACTTTGAGATGAACTTCAGGCTATAAATTGTCATTCTAATACTCCGACAAGCCCACCTATGCACTAGAACTGAATTCTGTTAAGCTGGAAAGATTCAGTGAAGGTTCTCCAATTACATTCTTTAGAAAAATATGCATTTTCCGCCAAAATAGATATTATTTTTCGTTAATTTTTTGAAATTGATCTTAGGCTATAGATTGTCATCCTAACAGCCCCGGAACCCACCCATTCAATAGAACTTTGAATTTTTTGAGAAATGTCAATTTTTTTATAGGACAAGATTGCAAAATATTCACCGAATCTTTTTAGCTATACAGCAATGAGTTCTTCTTCGTGGCCGGGATTAGGGAATGTTGAAATGACAATCTAAACCCTAAAGTTCATCTAAAAAAATCAGAGAGGCAATACACTCGTTTTTTTTTTTAAATGATCATTTTTACAAAGCATTTGATTGGAAAACTTTACTGATACTTGACAGCTATATATAATTTATGTTTACTGCGTAAGTGTGTTTGAGGGCGTGTTAGAATAATAATCCAGATCTTGAAGACCGCTGTAAAAAATAAGAGGAGCAATAACTTTGATTTTTTGCAAAATAGACACTTTTCTATAAGATGAGATTGCAGAATATTAACCGAATTTTTTGAGCTATACAACATTCAGTTCTTTCTCGTGGGTGGGATTGAGAGGTGTTGATATGACAATCTTTACTCTAAAGTTCATCTACAAAAAATCAGAGAGGCAATAAAATCGGTTTTCTCGGCAAATGATCTTTTTACATTCTCATCCTATAATGAGAAGGTATTAGATTTGTGTAAAATTTGCCCCCCCCCCCGTTTTTGTAAAATGTTCACTTTTTAGGACC
>JAUELO010000074.1:1522801-1534350 GCA_032357855.1 Amphibolips quercusostensackenii | reverse complement strand
TTTCAAATTGCCCGATCACTAGACACCCTGAATATTAAAAACTTGCAGAAAATGTCTAAAATCACCATTACAATTATAATTTTTAATCCAGACGAATGAAACAATCTGAATCGTGAAGCTGTGAATCTCTGAAAATTAAGGAAGTAAGTTGGGTGCGATTAATCAGCAATAAATAACCGCAGTTAAGCGGTTTTTTTTTTGCCCGAATCCTCTTAGTATTTGAGTAAACTGAAACTCCATTCAAAGAGTGATATTTTCTCACGATTAAAGTCGAAGTCGACCCAAGACAAAATACATTGAACTCGCCCACCTCTCTACCAGAAACCGATCATTGTCGATGTGCTTTCCATGTAGCTAATGCTTACATTTTCATTATACCTATTCGCGAATCGATTCGCGATTCCGAGCCCGCTGCTCGCGGTACCGTTGCAATCGTGCTTTGCTGCGGAATTAATCCTACGATCGAATCGTCGACCGCAGCAACATCAGTGTATCCGCAGATCGTGCAGGTTGTGCCTTTACGGACTGCAGGTCAGGGCCATGGATTGAACTCTTTCGTGCGAGAGTACCTCATACCTCTCCCTTCATCCAGTAGCCTTTTCTTTCCAAAGAAATACTCAAGCAAATCAAATTTTTTTAATTAATTCAGGGATCACAGTCAGTCCCCTATTCCCCCCCTCCGTATTTTTCTCAAAATCGTCTATAATCATTAAGGTGATTCGAAAAAACAAAATTATGCACATTGAAGTTGGAAATAAGGTAAGTCCACCGGTATCTGACCTCCTAAAAGTTGAGTCCGACCTCAGAATTGTTGTCCGACCACTGGTACGTTTACCATGTATGGAAAAGTAGTGTCTAAGGACCCTGAAAAAGTTTAATTTCAAAAAATCCTAAAACATTTTTAAAATTTTGGAGGTTTTAAACGTTTCTCGCATTTTTTGCAACTTTATGGTTAACGTTTTCTTGGCGATAACTTATGTTTAATAGACACGTGTTAAAAAAAAAAACAATTTAAAAATATACAAGAATGACGTAAAAATAAATTTGAAACAAATTTTGTAAGTCTGGGAAACTTAGTTCAAAAACCCATAGAACTCTTTTCAAAAATTTAGTGTGAACAGCTGAAAAAAATTCGTTCGTCTTTCCTATAGATTTAAAGATTGTTTTTTGAAAACAGGGGTCCAATTAACGCAAATCATCGCGTAAAGAACTTCATTCAAAAAGCTGAAAAAATTGTTCAAGGCTTTCAACAATCGGCATCACATTAATTATACTTTTTCAGGCTCCTAATACACTACTTTTCCATAAAGTTCCAATTTTGATTTCCATAATTTTGTTTTTTCGACCCATCCTAATAACCGTCCATATATTTGAGAATTTTATCAATTTTCTCTTTTTTTTTTTAACTGCGATTAATTTTTAAATAATGATAAGAAAGTTGCGATCATTAATATAAAAATTATAATCAGCTTAGAGATACTACTTCGGTCCAAAGAGAACAGGCAAAAGCAAATTGTTGACGACTTGCGCCAAAAAAATAAAATCTAACGTGATTGATTTAAAAGTGTCGCGAAACAGAAAAAAATATATCACAATTTAGATTCTTTTGTTCTTATAACATTTATTCATAAATAACATTTTATTTTACATATTTTCCTGTCTAAGAAAAGTGGTGGAACGATAGGTCTAGAATATTTTTCAATCACTGTTTTTGAAAATCTGATTGACTTTTCATTAATTAAAGTTGTTTTACATTAATTTGTGCTTTTTGTGTAAATATTCTTGCACGATTAAATTAAAACTTTCAAATTGCCTGATAAATTATTAAAAATATTATACATGTTTTATGTTTGTGCTTTTCGATGGAAATTAGTATAAAAAAAAAATTTTAGTATAAAATTATAAAGGTTTGAACAAGACTTCAATTTTCTAAAAATGTTAGGTCGTTTTAGTTTTTTTCACCGGTAATTAGTATTTTTAAACAAAAATCATCAGGATTACCAATTTTTTATAAATTGTTTAGGTTATGTTAAAAATGTTATGTTTTTTTTTTAGTTTTACATCGGAAATGGGTACTTTTGATAAAAAATTATTAGGGTTCAAAGATTAAATTTTTTTTCACCAATTTACTTTTTTCGGGTTTGCTAGCGTTTTTTTACCGGAAATTGTCATTTTTAAACAAAAATTATTAGATTTTAAAGGTTCAGAATTTTTTAACAATTTAAGGTTACGTTAGCGTTTTACACCAAAAATTAGTATTTCCAAACAAAAATCATAATAGTTCGAACAAGATTTGCAATGTTTTCATCAGTTTCAGGTTTTTACAAGAAAACGGTTATTTTAAATAAAAATCATCAGATTTTAATGGAAATGTACAATAATTTTGAAAAATTTTCTGTTATTTTATTTTGGTGTTTTTCGTCAGTTATTTATTTATTTTTTTTTTTTTTTTTTTTGATCGGGAATTGCTATATTTAATCAAACCAAAATTGTATTTCAAATATTCCAAACAAGATACAAAAATAACAAGAGAACAATTTTAGGTTATATCAGCGTTTTACACCGGATAGTGGTATTTTCAGTAAAAATCATTAGATTTCAAAGAAGACACCAAGTTTATGTTCAATTGTAGGTTAAACTAGCGGTTTTCACTGGAAATAACGATATAGATTTCAAAGAACATTTACAATTTTGGGATAATTTAAGGTTATTTTAACGTTTTATACTGGAAATCGGTTATTTTAAATAAAAATTATTAAATGTTAAAGAAGATTTTTTGTTGTATCATGTTATTAGTGTTTTTCCTCGAAAATTCGTATTTTTTATTTAAAAAATCATTGATTTGTCAAATTATCATTATTCTGCAGATTGTAATTCAGTCATTAAATTTACTATTTTTTTACAATTTTAATTTTTTTTCATTTTATATCGTAAATCAGTGCTTTCAATAAAAATAGAAGTGGATTTCAAAGAAGGTAACAAATTTTTAAACAATTTTAGGGTATGCTCACATTTATAAAAGAGGATTTGTAATCTTGAACAATATTTTGTTATGTCTTGCTAGTGTTTTTCGTCTAAAATTGCTGTTCTTAATAAAAAATATTTAGATTTACAAACATATTTACAATATTTTAAAAATAAAAGGATTTGTTAGTGTTTTTCGTCAGAAATAAGTAGTTTTGAACGAAAATGCCAACAAAAATAATAATCGGGCGTGCGACGCGTGCGTGTTTGTTTTCTAGTTTAATAAGATTTGTTGTGCCTTATAAAACTGTTTCATTTATTGATTTTTGTTTATTGCGCGGGTATTTTCTTCAAAGAAATCCCCTTTTTTTTAAAGAAAAATTCCCCTGTTTTCCCCTACAATTGAACTGTAGAACCACTGTGTTCTCTGTGAATTTTCAGAAATGTAAAAAAAAAATTTGAGTCCATTTTTATTTAGTTACATTACAAAATTTGAATATTCTGAATCAATTTTAAGAACTCTTTCTTTGAAACGGAAATGATCCTTCTTCCTTTTCATTGATTGAAGAATATCTTATCGTTTGACTCGAAAATAAAAATGATGGTATGCAAATCTTTGGATTGGCATTCAGCCTCTCTAAAGTCAGATTAGTTGGTATAGTATGCGAATAAAAAGTATGTTTTCATTGGATGGATGTTACGTCGATATGGTCAGAGAGTTCGATGCATGTGCAAGCATCAAGTGTCGAGCAAAAAGTCGTACAAAAGAACGACTTTTCCAATGCCAGATGGCAAAGACAAATATTTTATTAAAACGCTTTAATAGCTAAATTAATACTTTAAAAGATTTGATATCCTTTTTGTTAAATTCAATAAGCAACCTTAAATTTGATTATTTTTATACATTTTCTATACTTGTTCGTCCGGTGATTGATTGATGTGTTTCAGGTTCATAAATTTAGGCCAGATGAATCATCAATTCGATTTTTCATACCACAGAATCTCATTTGTTTCGAATAAATCATTTGATGCAGTCCAAGCCGGAAATATTTTCTAAAAGTGTGCCACTTTTGAATTTGTACAAACGAATTCACAACTACACTAAAAATATTAAAAATGTAAAAGAATATTGATGTCTGAGTAATCAAACTTTAAGTAATTTAAAGAAGCAGAAGCTCTGCGATTTAAAGTACAGTACATGAAGTGAAAAGATATTCATTGTTTTTAAACCTACCAGCGATGGAATAAAAAAATAAATCGCGATGGATTGATTAGAGAAAAGAATAACTGAATGAAGACTTGTATGAAATGAAATATGTGATGAGAATATAAAGAGATTTGCTCGTAAGAAAACTGGTTCTTTTTATCGACTGGTGAGATCAGAACAGACTTGTAACAAGTGAGTCAATGACCGATCTTTGTCGAAATCGTTAGATTGGTGCACATCGCGCTCATAGACTTTGCTATCTAGCATATTCATATTGAATATAAATAAGCAAAGGCACGTGTATAGAATACGTCACGATGAGTAAGTATCTTATGGCATCTTTTTGAGACGTGATTCTTTTTCCCTATTTTTTGTTTGCTTCCATAAGCTATTTAGCAACGGCGACGAACCAGGCTTTTCAATTCAGGACGATTCGGATCAACGCGAAAGTATGCGAACCGAAAGCCATAGTTCTGATTTTTCTAATTTTAGGATCTGATCTGATTCAGTTTCTGAACGTCTGTTTATATCGGTCGCAACAGGCTGCAATCGGTTAAGAATTTTCTATCCCAAATTTTAAATTTGCAAACTTAATCTTGGAAGTTCCAGATTTCTATTAGTTTATTCAGGATTGAAAGCTGATTCGAACTTGAAGAAATTTTGATTCATTTAAATTAAAAAAAAAGAAAAAAAGAAAACTGAAAAAAAAGTATGTTTTGAAATCCAAATTTTAAAAGTAGTTTAAATTTGAAAGCCCAAGTTTAGCCCAAGTCCTTTCGATTAATTTTCTCTAGTTTCATAAAGTACCAAATAGATGAGGCCTTTTCCATATATTTTGTGCGGGGGATCTTTGAAAAGGATAGATACAGAAGTAACTAATTTGGAAAATTCCTATCTAAAAAAGGTAGTGTAACGATATGTCTTCGAAAATCTCGCAAAAATTGTTGTTGAAAATGCGATTGGCTTTTCATTACTTGAAATTGTTTTATATTTCAAATTTGAAATTTTTTAAATTAAATCTACAAGTAATCCCTTGTAAGGTAAATGCCCCAGTAATCGTGACGGGCCCAGTAATCGTGAAACTTGGTTATAATTTGAATATATTGTTAAAAAATATGTGAAAAGTAACATTTAATGATAAAACACTTATATTTAGAATTTTATAATGTCAAGTAGAAATTAAATTCATTCAAATTGAATAAGAAGACAGAAAATTGGCATCACGATTACTGGTCACGATTGCTGGGACGCTTCCCTTAATAAGAAAAATCATAGAAAACAATATGCGAATTGAGAAAAAGTTGTTTTTAATACTCTTGCGCCGTTAAATTAAAACTTTCAAATGATCTAATAAAATATTGAAAATACACGTGTTTTATGTTCTTACTTTTCACTTTATGTAGTGTGGTGTGTAGTGGTGTGTAAAGTGGAAATTCGTATTTTTTGAAAGAATTTTAATCTAAAATTATAAAGTTTCGAAGAAGACTTGAAATTTCTAGACAGTTTAGACTGTCTTAGCTTTTTCACCGGGTTCCCAGTTTAGTAGGCTATGTTAGCATTTTACACCGGAAATGGGTATTTTCAATAAAAAACTGTTACATTTCTAAGATGAAATTTTTTTAACAATTCACGTTTTTCGGTTTTGTTAGCGTTAAGCGTTAGCGTTTAGTAGGCTATGTTAGCATTTTACACCGGAAATGGGTATTTTCAATAAAAAACTGTTACATTTCTAAGATAATATTTTTTTAACAATTCACGTTTTTCGGGTTTGTTAGCGTTTTTTTACCGGAAATAGAGATTACAAAAAATTATTAGATTTTAAAGGTTTATATTTTTAAAATAATTTTAGGTTACGTTAGCATCTTACACCAAAAATTGGTATTTTGAAACAAAAATCATATTTCGAAGAGGATATTCAATTTTTGATCAGTATCAGCTTCTATTCACGTTTTTTATAGGAAATATATTATTTAAAAAATAAATTTTTATGAAAAAAGCTAGATTTTAAAGAAGATTCACCACTTGTTAACAATTTTACGATTTTATCATAATAATTTTTCCGTAGATTATGTTTATGCATTACACCGAAAATCGGTATTTTTGGTGAAAAATAATGAAATTTCAAAGAAGATTAAACTTTTTTGCACAATTGCAGGTTATGTTAACGTTTTTAATTGAAAATCGTTTATTTTAAACAAAAATAGTTAAATTTCAAGAAAGATTTACAATTATGAACAATCTTTTTATGTCACATTGAAATTTTTCGTCAAAAATTGGTATTTTCAATTTAAAAAATTGTAAAATTTTTTAGATTTTCATTATTCTTTAGATTATCATTCAAAATCATTAAATCTACCATTTTTGGTTCGATTTAAAGGGGCGGTTTTTAGTGTTGTAATCCAAATATTTTTTGGTAGTAAAGATCTGTAAAGTCCAAAGGCAATCAAACACTAAATCTTTTGTTTCATTTTTTCGGGACAATGAATGAATTTTTTCCAATTATTTCATATTTTTAATCTTTTAATGCCTTGAAAATTCGAAAGCTTTAAAAATTCAATACCTTTAGATATTTTAAAGTTAAAATAACATGGATCTTTATATAAGTTAAAAGCTTCCTAATTAGAAAACTTCTGAACGAGTCTTTCCAATTTAGACATGTGATTAATATCATTGGCTTCTAGTTAAATAATCTTAAATTAAACGGATACCAAAATTATAATAAAATTTGAGTTTCATACAAAATTTCAAGAGTGCCTAGTGCCTTTAAAATTACTTGAAACTTAACAGAAATCCAATTAGGGCTTGATAATTAAATTTAAATTAAAATTGGCTTGTTGTTATTGAAAAAGTCCAGAACATCTTTAAAAAAAAATTTCTTTCTTCAAAATTAAACGGCTTGAAGTTTCAAAATTTATGATTTAAAATTAAAAAATCGTTTGTCTCCGAATCTATCAATTGGAAAATGTCAAAGTTTTACAGTTTAAAATAAATGCTTCTTGGTGTGGATTTTTCTCAGTGAAATTGAATAGTTTTTATTCAAATACCAGATTTGTTTGTGTTTAGAAAAAATAAAGCATATATTTTTAATGATGCTCGTGTAATTTTAGCTTTAAACATGTCTCAACGAGCTTTTTAATGAGTGCACGAATTTGAAAATAAAAATACAGAGTCTGCGATGTAAAAGAATATTTAAAAAACAAAGGGTTCCATAGCCCTTTTTTCTTTTACGTTGTCGGATAAAACTGGTCTTTAAGGAGAGGAGCTCATTACCCCTGGTTACGGAAACTGCCTGCAGAACATTGATATTTAGTATAAAACTTCAGGCTATATGATTATAAGACTTATCTAACTTGTTGCATATTCTTTTTTGAATCTCAAACCATTCAAATAGTTCTAAATTTTCTTAGGATTCGAAATTAAAATGATTACCTCGTGGTCGCTGGATCGGAAAATGACCGGGAATGTTTTGAGACCGGGAAACCCGGAAAATGACAGTGAATTTATTTTTTGACCTGAAATTTGTCAAATTTTGAGAAAAAAAGTTGATTTCTATTTATATTTTTGTTGTGTTCATTTGTTATCTTAAAATAGGGGAAAACAGTTAAAAATTAAAAGCAATCCAAATGGAAGTTTTTGGATAAAAAACTTTTTGAGTTGATCAACTGTAAATGTAAATTAATTAAAGATTTTTCAAATTGACCTGTAGTCTCCGTATTATAAATTGAACAATAATGGATTTACAAGATGGTTCTGAATCTATGCAGTATTAAACAATTTACAACGTTAAAACTTGAATAGTTAAAATAGTTAAATTTTCAACCAAATAGATGAACTTTCAACCAACATGATGATCTTCAACCCAAAAAAATGAATTTTTAACAAATTAGTTTAACTTTCGACCAAGTAGTTGAATCATACAAAAAAAAAAGAGGAATTTCCAACAAAGTAATTGAATCACGCACCAAAAAAGCATAACTTTTAACCAATCAGTTGAATTTTTAGCAAAAAAAAAAGTAATTTATACCAAAACAGATGAATTATAAGACCAAAAAGGCGAATTTTCGACAAAATAGTTAAATTTCCAATTTTAAAAAGTCATTTTTCAATCAAGAATGGAATCTTTAAATTTTAAGTTAAAAAATTCATTTCGAACCAAATAGTTTAATTTTTGATTAAAAAAGATCAATTTCCAACCAAAAATGGAATAGTTTAATTTTCAGTCACAAAAATTTAATTTGGAACAAAAAAAAACTACAAATTTGCAACAAAATAGTTCAAATTTTAATCAAAGAGATCAATTCTCAACTAAAATGATGATTCTTCAACTAACAAAATTAATTTTTAATAAAGTAGTTCAACCTAGTAGTTAATTTTTCAATAAAAAAAGATGAATTCTTAATTAAAAAGGTAATACTTTATATTTCAACTAAAAACGATTTCAATTTTAAATAAAACAAAAACAGTAGTTCAACTTTCAACTAAGTATTAGGTTTCTACTGGCCGTTTATGACCTTTAGGACATAATGTTACTGGTTAAAAATTAATCTTTTTTGATTAAGGATTCTACAATTTCATTGAATTTTTAAAGTGAATTTAACTGTTTTAAATTTAAAATAAAATAATTTTTGGAATGAAAGATCAACTATAATCATACAATAAAAATTGCCATTTTTATTCGCAGTAACCTAATAGTTTAATTTTCCACAAAAAAATTTTATTTTCAAATAAAAAAAGTTCAATTCCACCAAAATGACGAATTTTCAACAAAATAGTTGAATTTTCAACCAAAAATGGAATAGTTAAATTTTTAGTTAAAAAATTTATTTTCGACTTAAAAACGAACTTTCAACACAATAGATAAATTTTTAACCGAATAGATCAATTTTCAACTAAAATTATGCATGTTTAACCAGAAAAATCCATTTTTAACAAAGTAGTTCAACTTTAAACGAAAGAGTTGAATCCTTAACCAAAACAGATTAAGTTTTAAATAACCAACCCTGATTTATTGCTGTTTAAAGTTTTGTTTTAAATCAATCAGGCGACATGAAAATATTTGTTTCAAGTTCTGAATACTAAAACTAATCTCCATTTCCTTTCCTTCTGCTTTCTCAGAGTGTCAATCAATAACACGAGGTTGATAATTCATGGAAGTGGATCTCAATTATTCCAATTTAATCGGTGGCTGTGGAGAACAAAACGAGTTGACGAAGCGACAGGAGTCGAATAAAGCTGGTGGTGGTACCCCATATAATAGAAACACTGGCCTGAACAACGGGGATGTGTGCGATTGGAAATTCAAATTGGCGTGCCACTCGGGTGCACGTGTTGAGCGTACGATACATACACGTGTTCTTACCACGAGGGGTTATAAAGAACGTTTTAGGGGAAGTCTGAGCTTCAGAAACAGAATAACGGAGCCGTTTACTAATCGCCGTGGCATATGTAGGCACATATTCCATAAGCATATTTCAATCCTCGTTGCTTAAAGCACTCTGCAAACACAAGTTTTTTAGAGAATAGGCCTCGGCTTTAAAAACTAAAAAAGTCCCAAACTAATTTGTGCTATAATATTCTCGACTAATGATCTGCTCTCTGCGTGAAATATATTTCCGCCTTGCTTTTTTATTCTAGGGGAGCTCCATGAGCGAATGGTATTTTCTATGACTTTAGGAATTAAGGGCCGTTGTCCCATAGATTTTATCCGCCTTTTTAGTTTTAAAATAAAATATCATGTTGCATTTTTTAAATGGCAGAAAATATATCAACCCACCGCTGGCTGGCCCGTGCAAGTTTGTATTTTTAAAGAAAAAGTTGTTTTAAAAAACTTTAAAAACAGCTTTTTTCATTTAGTAACATTTTTAGAGCGATATTTCATTTAGTTTAAAGTTATGAAGGAGGCAAAAATAACTTGAATGGTTGGCGGCATGATCGGTAAGTCATGACGTCACGTCGAATACGATTTGCTGAGTAGCCACAGGTCAGGGAAAACCTGGAATTCCTAGAAAAGTCACGGATTGAATTCAGGTCTATACCTATTTCTGAATTTTCTTGAATTATTTAAAAATATTTTTGGTCATTTTAAAAGATTCCAAGGAATTTTTAAGAGATTTCAAAAATTTTAAGGGATTGCAAAAGATTTCGAAGAATTTGAGATATTTTACGGTATTTAAAAAGTTTTAAAGAAATTTTGAATAGATTTAAGTAATGTTAAGGTATTCCAAAGGATTTTAAAGATTTTAGAGAATTTTTAAAAAAGCCAAGGAATTTTTAAGAGTTTTAATAAGTTTCAAGGGATTTCAAAAGATTTCATTCTCAAATTCTTTTGAATTTCCTTGAATTCTTCTGAACTCATTTCAAATTTACTGAATTCAATTAATTTTTTCATATTTTTCAATGTGTTTCAGTTCTCTTTAATTTTAGTTTATTTCACCTTGCATTTTCATGATTATATATGATTATTTTTAATTATAATTATAACTAAAAGAGCTCAAATTCCTTTTTCTATATCGAATTCTTCTCATTTTGCTTAAATTCCTCTTAATTCATTCCAGTTTAACTGAAATCAGTGACGTTTTTTTAATTTTTCCAATTTGAATTCTTTTGCAATTAAATTGGATTGTTTTGAAGTCTTGCGAATTTATCCAGAATTTGTTAAAATTCACCTATAATTTTTATAAATTTCATCGATATCTTTTCAGTTCTTTTAAATTTAAAAGAACATTAGTCACATTATTAATGCATATTAGTCAATTTTCAGGTTAGAAATTAGTCACTTTTGGTCAACTTGTGGTCACTTTTTTGCTTTCTTAAATTAAATTAAGTAGACTGTGGCAGCCCTGAAAAGAATAAATTAAAAATTGTTTTATTCCATCTATAAAAGATATTATTCATTAAAATTGTAACAAGATTAGAATTTTGATCTTTAAATTTTAATGGTTAGGGAAAATGAAAAATTAGTCACGGAAAATCACGGAAGTTTGAAAGTTGAGTTTCGCGACCACCCTAGATTTTCCTAGAACAATTTTTTATACATTTCTTGAGTTTTCTTCCTGGACCGAGAATTGATATACTTAAAAGATATATTTTTAAAATAATTTGTTATGATAGCTTTATTTTTATTTCAGTTTTGTTACTTTGAGTTTGATGAGCAATAGGTCAACATTTTTGTCTTTATGATTTGAAAGGCTTTAAAAATCGGAAGTTTACTCACATTTTTATTCTTTCAACTAGTGTTACCAAATTGCAAGGCTTTTAAGGAAATTAATGGCCGATTTTTCAATTTGTTCAAAAAATTGATTGAACAAATTGATTGAAGTATTGAATATATTGCCAGTTTAATGCAATTTTGCCACAAAAACTAAAGTAAAATTTATAT
>JAUELO010000074.1:1318547-1329266 GCA_032357855.1 Amphibolips quercusostensackenii | reverse complement strand
AAGAAACAAAACTTAAAAAGTTAGGCCACATGAATTTCTTCGAAAGTAAATGCTTAATTTTTTCAAACGAAGACATCGAAAATCGGTCAAGAACTGCCTTCGACAAGTTATGTAGAAGCTCCTTTTTTTTATATTTTAATTCAAGAATAGTTTTGAGAAATGCGATTGTTTGAGAAATAAACCAAATTTATCTTGTCAGTTAATAAGTTTTCAAATCTGAACAAATTGAAGCTTCCGGAACATCCCAAGTTAAGTATAATACTGCACCAATATATTGCAGCTACTGCAGTGGATTTGGGTTAAATATGCTGAAAAATATTCCATAAAATTGCACATAAACTTCAATATTTATTCTTTAATTTTCAACTTTCCAAGACAAATAACATACCGTTGGAATCGTCATCATTCACAGATTTCGAATATTATATCTATAAATTACCAAGTGCTAAATATAAGAAAGTTATATTCCTCATTTTAGACCTCATTAGGTACAAAGGACCCTCGCAGACTAGGATCGACAGCAGCAATTCGACTATGTGAGGGGAAGCCGTGTAGTGGGGGAACTGTTCGAAGGTACCTAGTGCGGAATTGTCCTCTGCCCAGTTTTGTACGCACGATATTTGATTTTTAATTTTTATATCTGTCATTTAAGACCTTCATATTCTTCATAACATTGATAGAACTGTTTAATAATTGGTCACTTTTCAAACAGGTGAGCAGATGCTTAGCCCTTTGGTCGAGTGTGGACCACGAGGTCTGGAGTTTCGAAAAGCAGTCGAACTGAAAGTTCCTCACAATGCAACTCCCGCACATCGCCTGGCTTTAAAAGCCACTGACACTGAGACTCGAAGAAACGCGGATTGGTTGGACGTCAAATTGCCGGATCCTTCTTCGGATCACGTCATCGTGAAGCTCGATCATTTCTAAAGCTGATCAATGAGGTCATTAATCGATGGAATTGAAGCATACCAGGGAGAGTTTTTTTTAGGATTCTCTATGAGAATTTGGAACACTTTGTTGAAAGCGAAATACTTGAGATGAGTATTAATTTCTCGAGTTATGTATTTTTGAGCGGTCGTTCGCAAGTGAGAGGCAAGTAAGGCTGAGATACCAAATGAGTGAGATTGTCGCCCTATTTTCTCAGGTGCGATGATTCGCTCCGCATTTATTGTAAACAGAGTCTTGCTGTCGAAAATTATTATATTTTCTCAATCAGTCAAATGTCAGGACGTCGATTATGAATATAGCCTAAGGATACGATTATTGTGATTTTTTTACATTTACGACGTTTTTTCGTACCAATAACGTTTGAGGAGACACCATTTGTCAAGATTTATTCACGCTGCATTTATTAGCAATAACCAACGATCTGCGACTCCAGTGATTAATTTCAAATTTTCGGCATATTCTTATTTTTTTTCTGGAACGAGGTTTTTATCGCCCTTTTATAAATATAATATTTTTTCGTATACGTACGAAAAGGTTGATTTCAATTGTTTTTTTTTTTAATAACTTAATTAGGAGGACGTGAAAAAACAATAATTTTTAAAAGATTCTTAAATGTGCAGTTTCCCTGTTATGTTTGCTGAGGAATTTCCGTTAAGAGTTGCATCTTGTAATAAAAATTGTACAGCACTAGATAATTAATTCGCAGATCGTTCGTCCCTTCAAGCGATGTTATGAGTAATGAATTGTGTATGTCTTAAGTTTATTGCAAATTTCTATACTATATTATATAAAAAGCTCAATTGTTAATTATTAGCAAGAATAATCTGTAACAAAAAGTGTTGAATGTATATGCTACACCACGAATTATTGAATAAAGAAACGTTTTCATTGTTGATGAAAGAAACGGTTTTATTTCCTTTTCATCTCTAATTTTTTACATTAAATTATTTTTTTATTTGAAAAAGTATGATATTTATTAATCATCTCTTCTATTAAATGTCAAAGCTAGTGTCTATACGTCTGGACACAAGTCACGCTTCCTACTCCTTACCAGGTCCTCCGTACTTATAGACTGTGTTATATACTTACGGACTGTCGACTCGGCCATTATTGTGACAGTTTATTAGTACATACATATATACGTTAGTTCGGCATCTTATAAAATTGGCTTCAACATGAGGTTGTCCTCCTTCATTTTTAAGTTATTAACTTTGCACTTTACAAAAATTGCAAAATATTTCTGTGAAAGGGGGAAAACTCCACCTTTTTGTTACCTTTAACACAAAAAGAAAATTGTTAATGTAAATAAGACATCCTCTAAGTTTTATGCAGACAGTTTTATTGCGAGAAAAATGCAAAAATTCTATTTCATAAAACAAAATCTCCGGGCCATAAAAGTTATTTAGTCCGCATAAAACTCACAAAATGTCTTCCTTATAAAAGTACAAATTTTACCAAAAATATAAGTCTGGGTTTTTTGAAAAAATCGACTTTTAGTATTTATATAAAACCCACCATGATTTGGTAAATTGTAAACCTTATTTAATTTTCTGTTGGGTTTCGAAAGAAGACTACAAATTTTACTAGAATCTGGAAATAAATTAAAAATACCTCAATAAGTTAAAAAGTTATAGAGGATTGAACAAAAAATTTTTTGTTGAAAAGCAAAGCACAACATTCAGATTAGCATAACTTTGTAGAAAAATGTAATTTTCCTAATTAAAAAAAAAAATACGTATAGATTAATTTTTTGTGTTTTTTTAATTTCAAGTGTAGAACCAGCCTGATTTGAAATGCATTCACTTAATGATTGCATTTCCAAAATCATGATGCACAATTTGAAAATTAATAATTTTGAACTACTTGGTTTCAAGATCCTAATTTAAGAATGATTTAATTTTTGAACAACATTTTGAATTGTTTAATTTTTAATGCTTCAAGTTTAAATTGAATATTTTGGAAAGTTTCTAATTAGAAAGCATACCTATAATTTTCAACGTTTTTAGAATAATTAAACCTCAAAGATTCACAATATTTAAAATCTACCCTAGCACTTTGAATGTCACTTGATACTATTAATCATATTTATCATCTTAAAATTTTAATAATTTAAATTTATAATTATAGTTTTGAATAGGCGATTGTAAAACAGTTTAATTTTTGACTATTTTTAAACTAATGGATCTTTATTCTTCAAGCCTTAAATATCAATTAAAAAATATTCTTTTTACTACAGTTACGATAAGGTTCTTCATGTTATTCTCATTGAACATACACTTAATAATAATTTGAAAAAATGTTTGATAACGAGGAAATTACCATAAATTTATTTTCGTTTTTAGACGCCACCGTGAAATATTTTAGATTTATATTAAGAATTTGACTACTAATATTGTGCAAAAATTGATAACCTTAATAATTCAATAATTTTAATTTAAAATCTTTACGAGACGATAAAAGTTTCATACTCAAGTATTAAAAATTTTAGGTCGATTTCACTATTAAGTCTTCCAAAATTTCAAATTTTTATATTGAAAGCCATATTAGTCAGTTTTATATTTAATAATTTTACATTTAAATATTCTAAATTGTTTGGTTTCAATTTTAGTCAGCTTTAAATTTCCAAATTTTAGATTTAAATATTCCAAATTAGTTCGGTTTCAATTTTAATCTAAAAAATTACCTGGTTTTTTAAATTCTTCGAAATTATAGAAAATCAAATTAAAAGACCTGAGAGTTGCACAATTTTTAGCTTAAAGGATTTGTAATAAAACAATTTTCAATTAAATTCAAAACATTGAAAAAATAAGACAAGAACTTTAGAAATGCAAGCCTTGAAAATTAGAAGATTTTAGAAAGAGGCATTGAAAATTGAATTTTTTTTATTTGAAAATGTCGAAAATATTAAGCATTTCAAACACGACTTTAAAAAAATCAAATTGAAAGGCTTCAAATTGTGCAATTTCAAAAATTTGAATCATAGCGATCTTGTTTTGTATTATTTTGTTCTTAAATTTTGATTTCAAGGTATTATTTTAGAATAAGCTGAATTTCAGTCAAAGATTAAAAATAAATGAATAATTTAAAATTGAAAAATATTCATTTTGAACGTCGAAAATGATGGCGAATTTATTTTTTAATCTTATACAAATTTTTGTATTCAATTTTAATATTAAATAATAATTTTTAAAAATGTAATAACAAGTTAAAATTCTGCAATTTCAGAAGCTTTTACAACATTCAATTTAGTTTTCAATTTTGAACGCTTTAAATTAGAGATAATACACTTTAAACTCCTTTAAAGTTAAATTGTCCAATTTTCATACTTTTAGTTTGAAATTTTTTAAGTCTGAGAGCTTTTGATTAAATTTTGACAATTTCAAGCACTTTCATTTTTAAATTATTCAATTTTGAACGCTTGTATCTAGAAATTATACAAGTTAAATTCCTTTTGATTCCATTATAAATATTGTTCTTTTGCAAAATATTACCAATCTAAAATTGTTATTTGATTTGGAAAGTTTTCAATTCAAAATCGGGCAGTAGATATATTTTAATTTTTAAGCGCTTTCAGTTCAAAATCATTAATAGTATTTTTTTTAAACTTAACACAAATTTACTTATTATTGGATTTTTAAATTGTTTACATTTTGAATGCCAGGAAATAAAAATCCAGGCTACTAGCATGTCATAATTTTCATCAAGTATCAGAAATTCATAACTTTAATGTTATTTTTGAAAAATATAAAGCAAACCAAAAATTTATTTTTGAGTGTAAAATGATCGAACTCGTTTCTGTGTAGTTTAGTTGCATTATATGGTAATTACCTCTTTATTACAACTTGTGGGAAACGAAAAAATAAATTCTATAATCTGCAATTAATAAAATTAACTAATGTATCCACTACTAAAATCAACAAAAAAAATGCACCAAATTTCAAACCCAACAATATTTCTTAGCAAATTTGATTTTTCAATTGATTAATTTTTTTTATTTTTCATGGTTTGCAATTTTCATTTTATCATTATCGCGTTTTTTGCGTATAATATAAACAGATATTAACCTTATAAATGATATGTAACATGCGCATTGTGACGTGTATATTATAAAACTAATATAATATATTATTGTGCGTTCCCTAATATTTGAGCTCTATCACCAATTTGTTGTTTTTATTCAAATATTAGTATTTTTCCGTTGGTAGTACTTGTTTGAAAATTCGTAAATTACGGAAATTTCAAACTTACCGTGATGGTAATTATGGTAATCATGGTCATCATGGTAACAACCGATTAAAAGCATAACAGCAGTTACAGTCTTTTTAATAACATATTACTCTTTTTTGCATATATATATATATATACTTGTAAAATAGTTAATAGAGTAATAAACAAGTGCCCCGGAATCTAAAAGTTTTTATCAAATAAATTTAACCAGGTAAGTTTGCATATCTGAGGTTAGGACCAATTTTGAGGTTATATACAAACAATGTTTTTCAGGTTTTTCTTTATTTTATATAGATTTATTGAATTTATACAACGATGGAGTCCCGTACAGAATTTAAATTAAAGTCACCACCATCCGATGCGATCTCGGCAGTAGAATTTGGTCCGAATTCTACTCAATTTCTTCTTGTTTCGTCATGGGACAGTACTGTTCGATTGTATGATATTCATGCAAATTCTTTGAGGCTGAAGTATAATCATGACTTACCTGTACTAGACGTGGCCTTTCAGGTAATTTATTTATTTTATATGTATATTTTTATGTTTGATTAGTTTGTTATTGTTGAGAACTTTAAATTTTATGAAGTCATTCTTTTCAGGATGCAGTACATGCTTACAGCGGTGGTTTAGGAAACACATTGAAAATGTATGACATTAATACTAATACAGGTAATTTATTGCTGAAAATTTGTTTAGAATTTAAAGTTTTCTTGGAGGGCTACATAAAAAGTAAATCTAGACTGGTTCTTTGTTACTCTTTGTGGAATTTTTTAAAGAATTTGTTCGCTCTCATCCACCAGTTTTGTTCGAATACCCAAAATATTGTCTCCAAAATGTAGAAAAATCGCTTAATATTAATTTGTGCGTCAAAGACCATAAAGTTTTTCATTAATTTGACATAGAAAAAAAGCAGCTTTTTGTTAATCTACGATTCTACGGTTTAAATGCGATATATTACAAATAATTCCGCGTTTCAGTATCTTATTCAGAATTCGTCAAAGAATAAGAATCAATCATAACTTTCAAAGTTCAATGAATATAAGGCACTTTTATGGGGAAATTTTAAACTAATTTTAAATTCTTTAAACAATTTTAGTTTGTTTAAAATGTTTATTTTTTCAGGTAAGTCGCAAACTGAGTATATATTCTAGACGTTATGAGTTTTTAAATAAATTATAATGGTAAAATAATTTGTTTAAATAATTTCACTTCTATTTAAGTAATACTTATTTGTTCAAGTATATATTTTTCCTTACAAAAAAAGCAGGAGAAACATTTCATCAAATTTTCGACAAATTAAAATATTTGTAAGTAAGAATTTGTTTTCTAAGAATACAGTTAAAGGTTTAAACAAATTTTAATTGTGTAAACAATTTTTCTTTATTTAAATACTTGATATTTTAATTTGCTTAAACATTGAAGAGTACTTTTAGTAAGCATATTAAACCCTTTCGTAAAAAACGGGCCTAACCACTAAAAATAAATTTCGAGAAAAAAAAGAGAGTAAACATATGTATGAATTAATAATTGTATGGATACTTTAAAATCAGTCTAATTAGCTCTTTCGTATAGTTTTTACTGAGTTCAAAAATTGACAAAAACATTTTCTACAGAGAAAAATGGATCTTACTAATATGTCTGCTAAGATCCCTTTTCTACGATGCATATATTCTACTATTCTATTTACTGTTTCGGAAAATTGCACACAATATTGTGCTTGCCTTTATTTCTGCATATGATTTATATTTTTTAATCATTTTTTGACTAATACTTCACAAAAAAATGGAAAATGTAAACCTTTTTTAATTTTCTGTCGTGTTTCGAAAGAAGAAGATACATTTTACTAGAGCCTGGAATGAAATTAAAAATACCTCAATCAAGTAAGAAATTATAGAGGATTAAACAAAACATTTGGCTTTTTTGAAAAGCAATGCTACCAAAACACTACTTAGGCTCCTTTTTGACAAACGGCTTCAATTATTTCTTAAAAACACTAAAATTTGTCAAAAATTTGGTGAAATAAAATGTTTCTCCTACCTTTTTTAGGTAAAGTATGTACTTGAGCAAATAGCTATTATTTTTTAAATTATGAGATTATTCAAACAAATTATTTCACTGTTACAATTGATAAAAAAAACTCATAACTTCTAGAAAATACATTCATTTTTCGATTTACCTAAACAAATTAAATGTTAAACCAATTGAAAATTGTTTTAAAAATTACTACGTTTGTTTAAATTACCGATTAATGATGATTGATAAAATAAAAACATTTCAAAAAACGTTAATAAACATCAATACTACGTAAAATTCAAATTTGTCGCTACTAAGAGTGCTTTAGTCATTCCAGTTATAAAACGAGAAAAATATGTTTCCAAACAACAGTGTGATTGGCTCATTAGAACAAGGTACTGATACGCGGAATTATTTGTAGGGTACCATAGCGCTTAAATCCTATGTTAACAAAAAGCTGCCTTTTCCCCGTGTTAAATCAATATGATGACCAGACGTCCATTCATATTTTCGGTTTGAAAATTCAAATGTTTTATTAATTTTTTTTTTTCATTAAAATTCCACATTTCGAATGAAATTTTTTTTCTTTATTGACTGAAAAATCTTTCTTAGTTTAAAATTCGCCTTTTTGGTTTGAAAAATCATCTGTTGTAGAAATTTCATCCTTTTTTTTTGGCTAAAATGCAACTGGTTCGTTGAAAACTGTTGATGGTTTCAAATTAAAATCTTTTTTCGTTGAAATACCAACTATTACATTTTTTGTTGAAAACTCAACTACTTAGTTGAAAGTGTAACTACTTCGCTAAAAAGTCATTTTTTTAGATTTGATGATTCATTATTTTCATTAAAAAACCTTTTTTTTTTGTGTAAAATTCATTTTTTATTGAAGATTCATCGTTTCACTTGAAAATTAATTTCTTTGGTTAAAAATTCTTTTTTTGCTAAAAATTAATTTTGTAACTGAAAATTTAACTACTCCGTGTTTGGTTGAAAATTTATCTTCTTCAGTTGAAAATTAATACATCTTCTTGAAAATTTGACTTTTGGTTGAAAATTATTATTTTTTTCTTTGGTTAGAGAATCCTCATTTTAGTTACGAATTCATTTCTTTGGTTAAAAATTGTACTATTTTGTAGAAAATGCATGTGTTTTGTTAAAAATTCATCTTTGTTGGTAGGAAATCAATCTTATTGGTTAAAAATTTGTCTTTTTGGTTGAACATTAATTTTTTTGGATGAAAATTTAACCCGACAGAAAAATGTATAACGGTCAGGGAAAATGAAAAATTGATCAGGGAAAAGTCAGGGAATTTCTAAATTGGTATTTTGTAGTAACCCTGTTTTTTAGATAACGCTTCTTAAATTAAATCGTATTAGGGGTGGGAGAAATTATAGGTTGAAAGGGGCTGAGAAGTGGGATAATGTCCTCATTTTTCGATCAAGTCATCTGGTCACCCTATAAATCAGTGGGAAACTCGATGGTATTTGAGACACGAGCCATTTAACCATTTTATCTCAAACTTAAAGGAAATAAAATTTTAGATATTCGAAAAAAGATTGGTGTGAGAAAAACGAAATTCTAAAAGTAAAAAATACGGGCTACCCTAATATACACAGATAACGCAATTGCCTGCGATTTTAGCTTTAAATACATATTTAATTTCATTTTCTCTATTCATTTCAATACACTCTAATATTTCAGTATAAAAAAAATTGTAAGTAAACAAAATTGTTTTGTACTGTTTTCTGTAGAATCCGTAATGGGAGCACACGACAAACCAATCAGAAAAGTAGAATACTGTGGAGCAGTGAATGCAATATTGACTGGGGGTTGGGACGCTGCAGTAAAACTTTGGGATCCAAGAAGTCCCACGTGTGTGGGCAGTTATCTTCAACCTGACGTAGTTCTCGCATTATCTGTTTGTGGAGACAAATTTGTAGTCGGCACAGCAAAACGAAAAGTGTGCATATGGGACTTGAGAAATATGGCTGGCATGTTCCAACGTCGAGAAAGCAGTTTGAAATACCAGACGAGATGCATCAAGGGATTCCCCAACGAACAGGTACACTTAAAAATATTTATAAAAATCCAATCTGGACCTAAGTATTAGCAATATTGACACTAGTATTCAAAAATTTTCATTAAAAAATGTAACATTTTTATTACCTTCTGCCCTATTAAAAATACACCCGCAAATTTCAGTGTGGTGTCTTATATTGAATCAAAGCGAGTTTTAAACATCCATTTAAAAATTTCACCTCTCATCAATACTGCTTCATGTATAAATTCAACGTTGATTTTATGTGATATATTTTAAATTATAAACTATCTTGCAGCAGCTTTTTACATAATGACGTTGAGATTAACATAAAATCTTGTGATTTATTTAATTTCGACGCTTTTGAATCCAGAATAATTATTCTAGATTGAAAAGCGACATAATTTAAAAACCCGCTGGAAAGTTGTTCAGGCGCGTTCATTATATGGTGTATCTTTAATTGTAATCATTTTATGAACACTGTGTTTCCCGTAGAGGATTCTCTTGTAATTATTGTTGATGTTAGCATAAGTATAGAAATAAAGAAATAAGACTTTGACAAGAACCGGGTTTATCTGTTTTCTATGATCACGTTTAAATACTCCTATGATAAACTTATTTATTGAATGAAGGCACAATATATAAAAATGATCATCCATTCAATACTAATTTACTCATAAAACGCTAATGTAACCTAAAATTGTTAAAAAGTTATAAACCTTTAAAATCTAATCATTTTTGTTATAACCGATTTCCTGTGAAAAACATATAACCTGAAACTGCTCAAAACTTGCATATTTTGTTCAGACTATAATGATTTTTGGTTTAAAATACCAATGTTTGGTTTAAAATTCTATCATAACATACCATTGTTGAAAGTTGTGAATCTTCTCTAAAATCTATGCTTTTAATTAAAAATACCCATTTCCGCAGAAAAAAACACGAACATAATCAAACATTGTTAAAAGATTCTTAAACTTGTTCAAATTATGATTTTTATTTAAAAATAACATGTATAATATTTACAATAATGTAATTTGAAAATTTTGATTTCACCGCGTCGTACAGTATTGAAAAGAGCAAATGTTTCTCAATTCGTATAAGGTTTTTCCTATGATTTTTGTTAATAAAATGGATTAATTGCAGATTTAATTTTGAAAATTTCAAATTTAAGAGCCAATCAGGTTTTCAACAATAATGATTGCAAGATTTTTGAGATATATCGTTACACCACTTTTCTTGGATAGGATAATTGATCAATTTATATTTGTTTGCAGGGTTACGTCCTGAGCAGCATAGAAGGTCGCGTCGCAGTCGAATACCTGGACACAACTCCAGAAGCACAGAAGAAGAAGTACGCCTTCAAATGCCACAGGATAAAGGAAAACAACGTAGAGCACATTTATCCTGTAAATGCAATAAGTTTCCACTCCATATACAACACATTTGCCACAGGAGGTTCCGACGGATATGTGAACATCTGGGACGGTTTC